>JAAGAY010029179.1:0-72185 GCA_011801015.1 Ardeotis arabs | reverse complement strand
CATAAACTTTTACAGTCAGATTTCTTGTGTGAAGTTCTTAAAATCTTTCTGTTTACAATTGTACTGCGTCAGTGGAGGCTTTTCTGTTTGATGAATAGGGTGTAAAAATGCTTTCCACATGAGGATATGCACTGTTACAATAGGCAGTCAAAAGATGCCTTTCTTATGCCATTATTTCAACACTGAAACACTTAGCTAGACTCCACCCATGGTACATGGTACATGTCTTCATAGTCTCAAGTTTTGAAGTAATTAATTCTGTGCAGACAATGCACCCTTCTGGTCACGGAGAGGATTTTAAGCCAATAACATATCCCATTAACGATATTTGGATAAGCCCATAAACTAAACCTGAGTAGCTTCTTGAGAAAGTAAATGTAACTTTGATTCAGCTGTACAAGTGCTTGCCATAATGCTGAATGATTGCCTGAACAAGCTGAATCATATGGGGCTGTCTCCTGAATGTATCTCAGAGGTCAATGTTTAGATGCCTGGATCTGAGGAGACTCTTTTTCCTGTTACTCCCTGCCTTCAATTTAAGCTGTCCATGCAGTTTGAGATGAGATTCTGTTCACCACAATGTACCTTGCAGTGACAGTTTTGTTGAGAGTGCAATGGTCTAAAGGTGTCAAGAAGGTCTAAAGATGTCAAGAAAACCAGATACGCAGTGGTAATGGTAAGTGGACTCACTGCTGAAAACAGAAGACAAGCAAGCTTTTGGGGTCTCCGTTCATTCATACATACATAATCTACTGGTAGGTCAACTCTCATGTAGGAGTGAAGGTAACATTTGCATCTTGTGTTGCAAGTCCTAATGTGTGGATGAGTACTATGAGATAGATTACATAGAGAAACAACAAAAAAGAAGTGTTGTTTTCCTTTCTGTGTACTGGAAGGACAGAATGGAACTTGGTTTATGGAACATTTGTTTTGTTTTGTTTTCATTTTTTTTATTATAGCAGATTATTTCTTCAATGGGCACAGCCCTGCTTCAGTGAAATAGGTGTTTATAGTACATCCCTGCTCCTTGCAGAGGGGTTGGACTAGATGACCTTTGAAAGTCCCTTCCAACCCAAACCATTCTATGATTCTATGATTCTGTATACTACTGGCTACGTACTGTGTGTCCATGACTTCATGTCCATCATTCCTAGACTCTGACAGGTATGTTACACCTTTTGCATTGATAAGCAAATTTTACCGTGCATTGAAAAGCAAATACCTTGGCATAAGGAAAAACTGAGTCCCGAGCTTCAAGGGAATACTGCACCAGTGCTTAAATTCAGCGTACTCATACTACTTCTTACACGGGAGGGGTATGAAAATCAACCTGAATTCAAGTTCTAAGCAAGGAAGTCTCACATACTAATAAAATGAGAAATACTGCTGGTAGCCAATTGTATATAAACAAACTTACACCACAAGCTTTTTTTGCTTTGTCTTCCTCATGAACTATTATGAGGACCCAATCTCCCAACTTGGTCTCAGAGAAAACGCGTTAGACACCTTTAGGTCTGTTTTTCTCTAGCTTTACATCTCTTAATGATTATTTTCCCCTCATCTTCCTAGCAAAAGAAGAACCTAAAGAAAACAAAGTATCTACTTCCAAAACCTTCTCTCCTCATATCCATAATATCTCCTATAGCAAGCAACATCTTATTACACTAGCCCAGAAATGCATTGAAGTAAGCATGGAAATTTTCCTGCTGAGACACCTGAGACTCTGAGATCTCAAATGATCTCTGAGACTACAGTTTAAAAATAGTGTAATGCATGAGGCAAGAACTAGGAGCAACAGAGTCATTTAATGAAAATTTAGTCAGAAAGTCTTCAGAAATAATGCTTCTGAAAGCTATGGAATAATTAATTTATGAAAGATTTTTTTCCTATTGCTTTATGATGACAACATTGACTAATTGAGCACATGAACAGAAGGTATGAACAGCATTATAGCTGTTAATAGTTGTGTGAATAGGTTTAGAGGATAATTAGCTACATGTTCAGGACGTAAATTAGAAGTGCTTGAAAACTGACTGTGAGCTCAAGAGCTGGATGTCATGTTCATGTAGACAGAACTCAAATGATATAGATATGCAAAGATATAAAGGGTAAAGAAGCACGGATCAAACAATGGACTTGACATGAATGATGTTTGGCATGCCCTTTTCCTCCATACTGCAGCAGCTCTTACATCCTGCTTTGCTTCCTATTGCAAGCTGACAAGAACCAGACATTCTCTGTCTTCAAATGGCAGATGGACTAAGGCACTAAATATCTGCTCCCTTGACTTTCCTCTGTTTGAAATGGGCCATCTCTTCATTTTCACTGCATACTTCGTAATGTCCTGCAGAATGTAAGTTTTTCTATTGACGAAATAGATGTTTATAGAAAATGCCACCAATTATAAGGCTGTACAGCTTCCAAACCAATAACATTATAACTTTTAACTAGAAGTCAAATTATAAACAGCTAACATTTAAAAAAATAATTAATTGTAGTAAATAACAAAACACATGCTGAAGTAAACACTCCTGGCCAAATCCAACTGATATAAAACAGGATTATATCTCTGTGACAGAACTCATATTTTCATTGTGTCTACATCTGTGTCCAAGGGAGTATATCTGTCTATGCTCAAACTTAGGACTCGAGATCACACACAAGCCAAAGCATTTTGAATATCCACACAATCTATTTTTTTATCTTGTGTTTTGGTAATCAAGTCCAACTAATATTCCAGGCAGGGAAACTCTGTTATGAGAAGAGGGAAAGCAGATTGATTCATATTCAAATTTTGTTTCTAAAGACAGGCTACATCTTGATGGCTTGGAAAACAAGGACATAGCACCACAGGCTGTGTCGACAGAGTACTCAAGCCTGGTTTATGGCAGAAACACTGAGTTTAAATGAACAACAAAAGCTATACTTGTCTGTAGCATTGCACTTGCTTGTACAGGGGCTGAATGTTTCACTAGAAACAGAGCAACCAAATAAAATAAACAAATGAAAGGTCACATCTCTGCTCCCAGATTTTATACTCACTCTAGGTACAACTAAGATTATAAAGATAAAAAAAAAAAATGAGCAAAAATCACCTTCTTTTTTCCTGTTTTTATTACTCTGTGTTGATGGCCTTTAATGAAACAAAATCACTTTTATCCCGTTGTGAACTCATAGGGGAGATCTGAGTCAGTGTCAGTATATTTTCCCCTGTCTGTTCATACACTTCAGTGTCAGTCACCGTCTCTCTCTCTTTTTTTTTTTTAAAAAAAGGTCACTTTTAAACTCCAATAGAGAAGTAAGGAACTCTGATGCCATATTAAAATTAAAAAAGATTCAGAACATACTATTTAATATGTACTATGTCAGAAAATGTATTTTGTTTTAAATGCACCCGTTTATGAAAATGACCATTGATCATGGGGCTTCACGCTCAGGTGGGATGAAGGCCAAGTTGTGTTGATACATATCTCAAAGAGAGCAGAAGGGCTTCTCCACTTTATCTTGCTACAGAAACAGAAGCAAGTGTGTTCAAATTTCAAGTTGCTAGTGAGATCGTTGGCCTGATGGTTGATCAGAAGCAGAACAAGTATTTAGCATACAATTTTAGCTGACAATAAAGAACACAGTTACTGAAAGTCAGAAAGCAAATGACATGTTAAAGGCAATAGAAACAACTGAAGAATATAGTCATCAGTTCCACAGTTGCTTCTTTTGTTATTATTTCGCATTCATAGAGATTTTGTTTATTTTTTTGAAAACAAATTTTTATTTTCTATTTAGTGATCATGCACATTTGTTATGAATAAAGAGCCAAAGGGAAGCTTCTGCATTTAAAGCCAATCTCAAACTCCATTATTCCTGACTCATGCTAGTGATTCATTTGCGGATTCTTACACATGTATTTGTAACTGATTGGTGGCTCATAAATCCCCATTATTACCCTGCATGGTAGGGCTACCAATGGGAAGATGGATATTGCCTTAAGTGAATTCTGATGAAAAGTGGAGTGACTTCTTACATTCATATCACTGCTTTTCAGTGTGAAAGTTATAGATGATTGTGAACTCAAGAGGATGATAGGGGAAACATAGGTCAAAATCAAAACAATAGCACATTTCTGCATCTGCATCATAAAAGCCAACATTCACCCTGCTAGGCTGTATATAGAAAAAGGAGTGTTTCTATTGAAACATGAACCATATGTTTTTAGCCCCCTATACATTCACTCTCCAGTTGTGACGTAGCCAGAAAAAGCCACTTCACTAGGGACTACATCATGCAAGGTAGGGAGAAGGAATAAACAGAGGAAGTTCATTCAGTAAAACAGCCAAGCAAAGCTTTAAAATTACATTTCATTTAATACAATGTATACATTTTATTATCTTTGTTCTCCATTGCAACAGTGACTATCTTTTCTGTGATGATTTCCATAAAGCTGGCTCTTTAATGCAGAGTGAGCCTGTGAAAGCCTGCCTATTATCTGGTTTTCTTGCTATTTGCTTGATATGTTGGAAGTATGTTAACCTGCAAGTGAAGACATTTGAATAGATACTAGGCATATGAAAAAAACCTATAGAGGCTGTAATAAAAGACAGGTCACACTGCTGCCAGATTTTCTTCAGGCCGTTCAGGAATGGGATCACTGAGATTCATTATTTGTGAATATATGCTGTAATGATTAAATTAGAGATCTCTTGGCTCCATGGGAAACATGGAGCCATCCCAAACAACTTTAAGGTTAACTCCTGCCAATGGAAACATTCTACATTCTATTTCCACAAGCAAATGAAGAGCAAGATCCTGAAGGAGTAGAGAGTCAGCTACTGCTTTTGCACAGTGTACAATTTTGCATGACTCTAGTCCTCTTGGAAGTCTCTGCATATTGCCATGTAAAGTTTTAAAAACAATGACAATAATTTCATGTTCTACTTATCACCGTGTCTTCTTATATGTCAGGACTTTTCTAGCTGAATGTTTAAGATAGGCTTTCTTATCTTAATTTTTCATTTATATCTAATATTATGTTACAAAACATACAAATTATGAATTATGTGCAAAGATATTTTTTTTAAAGCGTATATATTCAGCATTATCTTTAGCTTGTCTCGAGCATCAGAAACTGAAGGAAATTGAGGGGATGCCAACATAAGTCAAGCAACCTCATGTTGAAATATGTTCAGTTGGTGTGTCCTTGGGGTCTCATGCAGAAATATTGTATCCAGCAGTGGTAGAGCTATGTTATATAGTGCTCCAACTGAGCTAATTATCTCAGAAGGAATGCCATAATGATGTGACAAAAATATTTATGATTCTGGAGTTAGCTCAAGCATCTCTTCATCATGCTACGTTGTAAGATGTAGACATAACCTTTGTGGCTCATGATATGCAGGAAGTCAGATTAGATAGGTGACCTGGAGGTCAGCTTGGGCCCTCAGTTCTATTAATCTATTTACATATCAGAACAAACCATAAACATATTAAAGGAAGCAGTAAAATAGCTCCATTAAACACCACATTAAGGGAACAAATTTCCACACAAGCCTAGGGGGAAAAAAAAAAAAAAGAAAAAGAAAAAAAAAAGGCAAGGCATTCAAAGTTTTGTGTCTAGATAAGGTCAGAAAAAGAGGAAAAAGACCTCACAATGCTAACACATTCGTTTCTTCTAAGGTTAATAGAGAGACTGAGATCATTAAGCTGGGGAAAACATTGGTGTGAGAGAAGCGGAAAAAAAAACAGAAACCTTGCAGCACAATTGCACTTTCCTAGGTTTTGTTGTTGCCTATGTTCTGTCCTTTCTACTGTATTCCATATGATATCTTATCACCCTAATATTTGAACACCTTCCAATAATGCATTGAGCAACATAAGTAACATCTACTACATGTTCATTCTCACATCTCCTCCCCAGTGGCAGATGTGCAAGAAGTGTTGTGGTTTGGGTTTGCTTCAGTGATAGATTCATGTTGCTGCATGCTGATGGTAGAGACAAAAAACAAATGCTGAGGACATTATTTTAGAGCAGAAGGTAGCAAGCAAGTTCTTCATCCCTGCAGAACACAGAGCATGCTGTTGGATCAGCCCCTGAAAAAAACCCCATTCCTTGCACAGACAATTATTAGGCTTTTCCTAGTGAGTGCCTTTAGGAGCAGGAATTTATTAAAGGAAGCCTGGAACATTAGGTGATAATGCTGATATACTGGGTTTGGATTATTGACTCTTCCAAATATGTTGGGTTGTTATCTTTACTGAATAGGATGCAAGTTTGAGTTGTTTACAGTAGCCAGTATTACTAAAAGGACAATCTGTACTGTATTATACCCACTAGCATTTCCTAGGCACTTAATGCTTCATGTTCAACTGAAAGGTGATGAGAGTTTGAATAATTTAGGCTAAATCATCATCTGCCAGTATATGACAGAATTATTTGGACATTGACACTCCAGAAAGCACAGATGGGGGATAATACATTGTGTAAGAGCTTTGCGTCAATAAGGAATACAGGAATAGTCCCAAACCCAAAATTGATCAGTTTTGGGTACAAATGCCTTCAACCAAATAAGACTGTACATTTTATAAACACTTTCTTTTGCCAGAGCATTGCCCCAGACCAGCAGTCATTCATCTGGCAGGTCATCTAAGCCACTATGCTACTAAGGATCCATCATGATAAGTATTCCTTTATCTGGTTTATGTCCTTTTCTGATATTAAATATTACTAATTTTACTTTCCTTTTAGAATTATTGTATGTAAGCAGGCAAGTATATGCATGCATCCATAATATGTTTGTTTTCAGCGCTTACTGTATTTTTGTTTGAACAAAATTTCACTTTTTGTGCAGACAGAAGTACCTGTGCTCATAATAATTTCTGCATATTGTTAGCTGGTCTGCTTGCCTGGGCTAAGCAGCTCTTTAAAGTCCCTGAATATGCAGACAGGCAGTCTTAGAAAAGCCAGCTGTATGAAACTATATGCTTCTCTAAAAATAATAATCAAACAATTCCCAGCACTGCTTTTCTCTTGCCCTTCAAAAATAACTGATAGTTTAACTGTGACTCTTTCTTTTTTTTTTTTTCATCTCTGAGTCCTATTTTTCTTCCTGATTTACGACAATCCTACCTTTATGGTTTCCTTTTTCCTTCTGTCAAGGTGGTCCGTGGAAGAATCTAGTGTAGGTCTATGAGGAAAAAAAGGTATTTCTAGACTTTCTATGACAAGACCGCAAGAAAAAAAGACCAGTGAAGAACTTAAACTGTACCATGAATGAAGAAAAACTGAAACCACCAACCAACAGACGCAAACAAATTAACATCTGTCACTACAGCAGAGAGGAGTACATTAGGTAACACAGATTTGCATGCTTAGAGCAGGTTGAGAAATGGGTGTACTCTTCTACACAGCATGGGAGTTACCTGGTTCTTACTACCAGAAAGTCTCCCCTTAGGAAATTAATCTAGTCACTGTTTCTGGAATGCCAATATCTGTTCTCTGCCTTGCTTCCTCTGATTATTGGAGAATGGTGCTTCCTCTTGCTTCTTGTGCATATTTAGCCCCATTGTAAAACAATCAGAAGATAACCATAAAGGATGGTGAATCAAGCAATGCATAAGATATCGTGTAACACTTAAACAAAAAGAAGTACCTCAAGCAAAATAAATGTGTTGCATATATTTTATTGTTTCCCTAATTGTAGGTTATGTTAAAACATAAAATTTCCATGATACTTTCATGGAATAAAAATGCATGGAGGAACAATTTATTTTTATAGAGGAGTCCTCCATAGAATTGAAGGAAAACTATATTCACATCAAGAGTGCCATAGTGCAATGAACTAAGCTCAATTAAACTTAAATTGAGCCCATTCTATCATTGTGCATGTAAACTCAGGAAACAAGTCAAGTAGGGATGATGTTGCTGGCTTTGAACAGTATACTTCTAGCATCCAAGATGAAGAACACTTGTTAAAACAGAAGTGATTCCCAGATGTTTACTGCTAGCTGGCTGTTCAAAAGACTCAGAACTCAGTACAAGCCAACAGAGTAGAGAAGACTGGATGGTCAGTTTTATCAATGCTTCCACAGTCAAATGATGAACCTTTAAATATGCCTTTGCATTTAGGTCTGATCCTACCTCCTGCTATTCTGGAAAACCAAGCATGTGAGAAATAACAGGCATTACTTGCCTTGATAACCAAAACTACTGAGACAAAGGCTGACATCTCAGATGTATTTGATACTGTATTTTCTTTTAAGACTGTATTTGTCTTTTGTCTTTGTACTTCTTCATAATGTTTTACTTTGCAGAGCATTTATGTTACTTTTCCAAGAACGAATGAACATGGGAATTTAACATCCTGAGCTGAAGCCCAGGTGAAAACACTTAAGTGTAACACTTTCAAAAATGTCAACTTTAATAGAAGATGCTGGAACCTCAGCCCTTTGGAAAATCAGGTCTAATATACAGCTACTTTACTGTAGACTCAAGAGCCCAAGTTTAGATACTCAGCTCTCAATAACTTCACTAATTTTCCTTTCATGTTTTTGTTTTTATAAGTTTATTGTTGTGTGTCTCTTCGTTTTCCAGTTCTTTTGAAAGAATTGGAAAAAATATGATACAAGTCCAATACTAATTGTTTTCATCTTGGAATATTACTCATCTTTTCAAAGAAAAGCATCATTTCTAGGCAACATTGTGTTCCTTATTTGCAAAGTTGTTTGTTGGCTGCATGTCACTCCCAAATATACATGCCAAGGATGAGTAGCTGTATGCATCCAAATATATTATTTTAGTATGTGTGCAAATTGTACAGAATTAATTTACTGAATGAGTGTATTTAAGTTCTTTTCTTCTCTTGTGGCATTTTCCTTAAAACATGCGTATTCCTTCCTCACTGCTCTTCCAGTGAAGATTTTGAGAGTTCACAGCTAAGTAGATGAGGAGAAAAATGTCCTTAATTACTTGATTTGTTGTCTATGAACTTCTGTAAGTGAGAATTATTTTTTTTTAATCTTCTCTCTTATCTTTCTCCTGGAGAGAAAACAGAAGTTCAGATATTTCTACTCAAGTAAAATCTAAGTATTATATACCTCAGAGGAAAGCATAACTGCTTGATTTAGGATTTTGTCCTAGCTTTCCATGTGTTTTTATTAAATAGACAAAATTAACTTTATTGCTTTCTTCTATAGGGAGCTGAATTATTTGCTAGTCATTTTATTTAGGTCAGCCGTTTTAAAAAGGGAAAGATATCCAAGATCCGAATTAGAATGTATTATGTCTGTGTACGCATTAAGCTGTTGATCTCCTTACTCCACTCTTCTGAGAAGAATCCATAGCTGGAAATGGAAGAGCAGAAGGAAAACAGAGACCAAGAATAGCAGACCTCCCACTGGGATCACAGTCTTTGTCTCGTTCTTTCCATTACAATTACTTGGAATGGCAACAGTCTATGATGTATCATTACATGTGACTAGAGAGTCTCTGGAAAGACAGTTCAAGACACTTTTACTATCAGAACTAATAATTTATTTTATAGGTGAAGAATATAGTGATACTAAAATGTTCCCAAGCTTTTAATGAATATATCCAATGGAGAGATTTCTTCTTCTTCTTTCTTTCTTTCTTTCTTTCTTCTTTCTTTCTTCTTCTTTCTTCTTTTTTCTTCTTTCTTCTTCGCTACTGATGAAAATTAGAATTTCAATTTCAAATCAATATCTTTTAAATTGGCTGTCCAGTGTACTATTTTTAAGGCAGCTCTAGGGCCATATTAGGACTAATAAGAATAACCTGCAACATGGAAATTGGCAACAAGAGTACTTCTTACATGAATTGTGATCCACTATCTAGTGGCAGGAACTGGAAGGGATGCTTTTGCAAATACTGAGTATTCTGAGAGATGTTTGTGTGTGTAACCAATTCAAGTGTACACTGAAACACAGACCCTCTGCATCTAATGAAAACCAACCACTTATTTATTGAGAGGTCTCATGTATAACTTTGAAAGTTTGCATACCCTGAATAATAGCAAAGTACTTTTTATTTTGTAATAATATAGTGAAAAAGCCAGTACATAGAAGTGAAAAACATTTTACATAGTCTTTTCCAGACTTACCATCTGAAAAGCTAATACCTGGCAGGTAATAGGGCCTGTCAGCTTAGCAGATGTTCTAGACTCTATGAGACTACTCATTGGATCCTCCTATTAGTGATACCAGCTCTCAAAAGAAATTATGGATAAGTTGAGTGAAGAAGATATTTTCTTTCCATTCCCACCCTACTGGATAATTGAGCAGATGTGCTGTTCTCAGATTGGGGTGACCTGAAGTTATAATGCTGATGCTCAGCTGGATTCCTCTGGGGTAGGAAGATTTTGCTTTACCTTACAGGTGAGCCAGCTCATCTCATGTTGTTCCTCTGATGTAACTTCATCCTAAGGCATGCTGTTCAAATCTAACAACCCATGTTTTCAAGCAATGTAGTCTGTAGCACAATCCAAACTGGCGTTTCCTTGCAAACACCCTTTAAAAAACAAACTTTACTGTTACATTGTAAAGTCTGCTTAATTATACTCCATATCAAATGTTGCTTTATATATTTCATGATCTAGAGAGTGATTTTTCAAAAATTAGTTTTTATTATATTCCTTGCCCATGTAATACCTCCTAGTATGCTTTCTACCAAACAACAGATTACTCAGTCATCCTAGAATGTGATATTTCAGCTTTCTCTGTGTCCCCCGATTTTGTCCCATAAGTATGAAAATGTTTTATTATATGCCTCTTTCTTCTGTGTCCTTCTTCCTTTTGGATTTAAATACACGGAGTCTAGACTTAAACCTGAATTATAAAAATATTTCAACAGAGTAGATTCATTACATGGGAAAATGCCTTAATTGAGGGCACACTGTCACTTTTTCTTATTTCATGCAAGTGAGACATGAAGGTGAGGAGACTAATATTTCAAATGGAAAAAGTGATTGCCAGATAGCAATGTAGAGGGTAACACAGGGTCTGGACCCAGTTTCCACATGGACTTAGTAAGAGAATTAGTAAGACATTCCATATGAATGTTTCCAACTGTTTTTAGCAAAGTCCCACTGATGTTGCCTTTTTTTCGTCTGTGCCACTGGGTAATTACCTCCTAATTTCTGCTACCGACTCCTTTCTCTAGCTGCAGCACAGCTCATTAGTTTGGGCTCTGTTTTATACTACCTCTCTGTCTGAGTGTCAGTGCCATAGATTATATATCATTCTTTTGTGTGTTTTCTATCAGGCAAACAAGTGCGACCACCAAACATTGGTATTAGATCATATTAATTGCTTTCATAAGCCTTTAAATGAATTACTCATTATGGTGTGAGTATTTAATCTGCGTATACATTAAAATGAAAGTTTGAGTAATTACATCCTTTATTTGACAGGCACACTACATAAAGGAAGTATATTTTAAGTTTTGTATGTACAGGAGTCAGAAAAGCGTAAGTGTCATTGACGACTTACTGCATAACTTTTACAAAAGATGAAATCCAGAACCAGAAACCGCTTTTGGAAATCAACAAAGTGACCCGCCAAAGGGTTCAAACTAGTTCAGCCCCAGAGCAGCGTGCAGATCCTAGTAATTTTGCCCGATAATCAGACTTTCCACAGCAAATTTGACAAACAAAATTCACTTAGTGTTAAACACCAACATGGAAATCCCAGTTAGATGCAGCTAATGGGAAACTTTCTTGCAAGACTTTTAGGAAGAGTTGAGTAAAAGATAGGGATGTTTTTTTTCTGAAGTCAGTTTTGCTTTTTTTTTCTGTAACAAACTCATTTTCCAGATGTAATAAAATCTCTCTCCTTTAAACCTTTATTAGAAACTTTAGATGGTTGTCAAAATCAGCCACTTTTTTTTCTTGATTTATACATGGTATCATAAGTGTCATAAAAATGCAAAGAAATCCTGCGGCAGAGAAATAAAAAGTTTTAAAGAAGTCAAGTGAATCTTCCTTTAGTCTCAACTTCCTTTCACCTTGTTTGACCACTAAAATGACCCCTCTCTGTCTGCTTTATATGCAATATACTCACTGCAACAGCAAGAAAATAAGACAGGAGAGATGTGTTCTTCTGGCATTGTCCTGGGCAATTATGTTTTAAAGATTAATTAATATGAATGCTAGGGTGAAATAAAAAAAATATTGCCTTTGACAGAGGATACTGGAACATTTCAAAAGCAAAGGAAAATATGCCTTGACAGATTAAAGAGCAGAGTGCCACGCTTTGCCTTCCTTAAACTGCCCTTTATCAGATGGATTGATGTGTTACAATCATTTGAGAAGACAGACCAGTCCATGTGACAGAAACAAAATATCTGAGTGAATCTGGTTTGACTTTAACAGAGAAGGAAAGGGAAGTGTTTATTTCCCTTGTCAGTAGGCTGACAGAATTAGACAACTATTGGCATATGGCTTATCTTAAATGAGCTTCATTAACACAAAAATAAAGTGGGAAAATTACAAAACAGATACCATAGCAGAACAGAGTTCAAGAGGGTGGCCTCTGTATCAGTTCAATCTCCTTCTTCCCTGTCCCCTCAAGCCACTGTGACTTATATGATGATGTTCCTTTCCTAAGGCTTGCTGGTTAGAGTGAAGTTAGTCACTATTTCCACTGGCCTTTTTCAGACTGCACTACCATTGCTGTTGTTGTTGTGTGCATTGAAATGTTGATCAGATTAAAATTCACAAGGCTCGGAATGATCTGTCTAGAATTTTCCTGCATCTGAAAAATTATACAGCTAAATAGCGGTACTTTTAGCCTACAGCCCTACTAATACACACAGAGGTGGTGCACAGAGGAAGGATTTCATTTTAATGATGAAGCTATCTGTTTCAGCCAGGGCCTTCATTAATAACAGAAATGGCAGATTAAGGCCACTGATAGATGACTTCACATCACAAATAATAAACATAAAATAGTATTTCCAAATCTATTAAAAGTCTAACATACAGACATCTCTCTGTTCCCTACTAATTAAAATTTATAGGGGTTTTTTTCCAAAATAATTTGTAGTAAAGGTTATGTTTTAGAAAAACTATCTAAGTTTACTTTAAAAAAGAACGCACCCTACATATTGTCTGTAAGTGTACAATGCAATGGCAATGTGATTGTCAACATTGTGTAATAGATGAACAGTTGCCATATAAATCTTAGTTATGGAACATCAGATTCAGGACAGATGATGTTCTTGCAACACAATCATTTAGAACTGGTAACTTAAACCTGAAAACTCATCTACAATCTATTTACTACCTTATTATTATGCAATACTTTTCATCCATCCATTTGTTTTATCACAAATAAATTTTTCACATTCTATGGAGTGAGACCAATCTAATTTGCTGGCTATCTCATGACTGTGACAAAGCTCTGATTTGTTCTAAAGGTTAAAAAAAATATTTTTAATTAATTACAGTTAAGGAAAACATATTGCTTATATAACAATATTGGTGATATCAAGATAGTGACTTGACTTTACAGTGAAAGGAAAGTAATAAAAAGATGAAAAATTTTATAAAACAAAGGAAGATATTCCACTTTCTTCTTTTGAAACATTAAATTGTCAATGACAATATATATTGTACTTGCTGACGTAAAAGTTTACATAGCTCTCCATCTATAAACAAGAAAGATGTGTTTTCTTCTCCTCACAGAACCATATGGAGTAGTTGCTGGTTTCTTTTCTGTTGACCACTGGACAGTGACTTGTGCAGGTGACGAAGTCATGAACTCGCATTGAAACATGTGTCAGTTTGCCATGGGATATACTTCATTCAGACACTCTTACTAAAGAAGCAATCAGGAAAGCTATTTTCCTAGATAAAAAGGTAAGTTAAGGTCTAAATATAATTTGTGCATTTGAAAATCATGCTTAGTTGAAATGTTCCCTTTAGTTTTGAACATTTAAACGTATTCAACAAATCCTGTTCTGTAAGGCGGAGACCTATCTAAAGCATATCCAAAGCAGAAGGGTATCTAACATATGAAAGGGGATTTGAGTAAGTACAGAGTGTCCCTTTGCCTCTAGGATAGGAGAGTGAATTCCTATGTTAAAATATTCCTATGAATCCTGATTTCCCAATGCATATTAAAAATTTCATACACATACATTCTATTGGGCCCACTTGAACTCCCAGTACAAATAGAAAAGTGGGCTCAGATTGTCTTTATGTCAATAATGTCAGGGTTTGTTCCTTTGCTTTTCCCTGAATATAACCAAAGATGTTAGTGGTGAGATTAGGGAGGGAATAGAGGGTGCTGCAAACCAGCTGGCCTCTTAAGGAAACAGGCTAAGTAATCTTCCCAAAGCTAATCCACCGAAAACAACAAAAAGGTCAGGAGGGTGAAAGGGAATCACAAACACCCTCTCGTCCCCAAGTTCTGATTTTGTGATTCTGTTCTACACATTGTCAAATTGATATACTTGATGTAATGAGGTATATTAGTAAATAAAGATTAGGATCCCAGTTTTGTAGCCATTTCACAAAGGTATAGTAAAGAACAGCAGCATCATAGGGGTTACTAGAGAGTTGGAAGAGAGAGGAAAGTGATAGAGGGGAAGAAAAGACATATACAAGAACAGGGAAAAGATTTACCAGGTTATACACCTCTAAAGAGACCTCACGCTTCTTCACTGACAATCTGCTAGTTTACTTGCTGATCGAGGCCAAACCTCATTTACAAAAGCTTAACCTTCTTTTGCGTACCAAAATTTCTATGTAAATGTTAAGTTATTTGTGGACGTCTCCTTATGCAAGAAGTTTCATGCAAGAAGTGCTACCCTTTTTCCACAAAACAAAAAGCCTTAAAGAATGTCTGTGGGACAGAGAAATAGTGATCAGATTATGAGCCAAATGCAGATCACTATCTCCAGCACAACGGACGAGCACTATGAAAACAACTCTGAAAGCTCTCCTTCATTAACAGGATATAGAGAAAAAGACTGACTAGAGCATGAGGAAGAGTCAGCTTAGGGGATGGATTTACATAGAAGTCTGTTGTGATCTCTGAGCTAATTAACTGTAAAGTTTACTGTAGAACACTTTAAATGCTTACTTTCTGCTATCAGGGTTGTACTTAGAGGCTAGGGAATAATATTACTAGCTGTTATTGAAGGACTTACAGAGAGATTCTGGTTCAAACAAAGCACAAGTCAGGAGTAATTAGCAACAGATTTACTGAAATAGTCAATAAATACTGTTCCCTCTAACTCTTCCTACTAAAATGAAGAAGGAGTCTTTCCCTAGAGAAACGCCATTGTAGGTTTCCTTCTCTCATAAAATAAGCTTTTATTACTCATCTAATTTAAGCAACATTACAAAATAAGAATAAGCATAAATGTAATTATCCTCTTATATGCTATGAGTATCACTTAATTATGCATTGCTTCCCAATATTACATATGGAAACTATCAGTTCAAGAGAAAACTTTTTCCCTGAAAAATTTAAACTGTCCCAATGTTTTAATGTTGCTTATACGTACATACTTCTAAACAAGATCTCGTATTTTCAAGATGAAACTTGCCAGATTATCCGAAGATATTTCACTCTGCTTTGTGAAGGAGTTTGTTTTTCACACGTATCATTCCATACCAAAGCCTGTGATATGACTTCTAATTTATTTTGCTCAGTCCCTTATGTTTGATGCTAATGACCTCTGAATTTTGTTAAATGCACAGAATTTTTAACTATCCCATTAAGGCATGATGAGGTTTACAATAGCTGAGACATCTGGCCTGGATGTGGTATATATGAAAGATAGTCACCTCACAAATCAGCAGTCTGTGGTGCTTGAGAGAGATTAGTCAGGAGGGTTACTTTAAAGTCTTCTCCTTGGATAAAGAGACTAGGCACTCCTCCCAGAAGTAAAATGGCTCTGTCTCATCTGGAGAATATATTAAAAGGTGACTGTGAGGAAGAACTGGATGACCTAGAAGGTATGGTAGCAGACTGTGAAGTAATTAATCTTTAAGATGTTTGTTGGAATCAACTACGGCTTGTAAGATTTTATGCAAATAAAATAAAATAATTCTTAAATGCAGTACTGAGTCCTATTGAATTTTTGGAGGCTTTAACACAGCTATTAACCTAAGAAGTCAGGAACAAGATACATTAGAATTAACAATGTGCAATGTACTGTACCTGTTACAAACCTTTAGTGTCAGACCCTGATGGCACTTTGTACCCCTGCTTTCTCTGACAATTTGTATTAAAATTGAGCATAATAAAAAGGGAGGAATCTTCCATGTATGGCATTTCCTGCATCACCCCCTCACTTAGTAGAACTGAGATTTGCTTCATGGAGTTATGCAAACAACACAGTAACAAGTCACTTCGTGTTCAAAAATACAAGGAGAGAGGCAGGTGTCCAGATCTATTTACAGCATTTCTTCAGAAAGTGTGGAGGCTCACCTCGGCCTGGAGGGAGGGAATGGTTACATTGTCAGAGGAATGCAGCAGTTGTGGAGTCACAAACTAGTTTTTCTGAGGAGAGGCTTCTAAAGCTACATGAATGACAACGGGAGATCGTGTTCTCTGCCTTGGTACTTTGGATCCTCTATGGGAAATGGGTGAGCTGCTGCTGGGTAGTTTATGTATTTCACACTAGATAGCCAAAACCAGGCTTAAATCAAACCCAAATCCTAGAACTAAGGAAGGACCAGAATCCAGAACTGACCACTCCTTCTTGGTCTCTTTTCTGTTCATTAAATGAACCTTGCATTTATGTGTTTGTTTGTTGGTGCACAGCAGCTAGCCCACTTAAACAGCTGGAGATGGGGCTGTTCTCTTCTCTGTTGCCTTCGTGGCATTACACTTAAGTCATTTTCCCAGGATGTGGGTTTGCATGCAGTCAAGCTTGTGTCAGATAGATCCAAGCCTCTTATCTTCCAGATTAGTGTGCTGAGCAGCATTTTAGATAATTATCTAAAGGTAATGGCCACCATAACCCCTTTTAAAAAGAACTAATCCTGCTCATATAGGTACCTAGATTGGGCAGTAACTTGACAGTAACGGAAGCACCTAACATGCCACTACAGTTTATAGGTTTAGGCTTGAGAGAGGTGTAGGAGTTGCCTCCTACAGACATACTCCTACACTCAGTGTTTCTTGTTGCCTGACTTTAAATGACTTCCTCCTCGGTGTGAAGTTATTGAGGAACATTTTTAAGAGGTACATATGTCTACATGCTGTATGCATAGGGTGCCATCTATTTTCTTACCTTCTGCAAAGTGGGCTGGAGTCTTCTGAGAACATCTTTAGTTTTGGAAAAGCACAGAGCACTGTGGTGCTGGACCTTGCTAGGAGATATGGAATCCTTAGGGTCCTGTAAGGCAGAGACACATCATCTTTTTCTTAAAGAAGAATTGCTAAATAACGCACAATTTCAAGAATGCAGACTTGTTCCAAATGTTAAAGCAATACTTGCACAATTCCCAAAGCAGGTGATATTTATAGAGCTTTGCTTTTATCGGGCCTGTGCTATGAACAGCCATATAAAACCGGGCCAGTCATTCTAGTGCATTTTATAAACAATTTTAATATGCATTTTAGTCATTAAGACTTTATTGTCAGATTTTATTCACCTTTAAAAGGAATATATGACAAATGGGTTAGATATTCAATCAACTGGAGAGAATCTAAGTATACTGGGAATAATGAAATAACTGTAAAGACTGAGGGGAAAAGGGATTGAGCCAGAACAAATATGCCTTCTCCCTAATTTTTCTCGTGTTTTGATGAAATTGATGCATAGGGCAAAAGTCACTCCAGCCATCTTGGATTTTTTAAAGTCTTCTCCCTATAAAACTGCAGCCAGAAATCTTCAGGGAATGGAATTATCACACACTTGGTGGTTTTGCCTCAATCTCCAAGTATTTTGGAAATGAGCACATGTTTATATCTCAGAAATAACTGAAGAGCCTCTAGTAATGCATCTTACTATTTATTAATTGACTATTTTCTCCCAAGGTCATTTATCTTCTTATTAAAGTGAAATCAAATGAACTGTTGCTGTTGGCAGCTTGGTGTGGAATAATGCAGTTCTAAGGCAAATGAACAGGCTTCTTCTGTGAATGATAAATGTTAGAAAAAGCAAAACAGAAGTCTGGAGACCCTTTCCATGGAAACAGTGTCACAGTAGTTTAAGGTCAGTTTGAGTAGCTGTATAACAATATCATTTATTACATCCATTCTAATCCTACCAAGTTTTTGTAATGAGGCAATCTGAGTAATTTTAATTGACTCTACATTTCTACAAGTTGGGTGGTATGTTTATGCTTTATGTACCATGGAACAAGGTTGTTTGAGATGGATGTTCTTAACGATATTCTATTTTGGGGACTCTGTCTCTGGGCTGGCGTGGTTTGGTTTTGTTTCTGTCACATGATGATTGAGACGAGTAGTGAGTAGCTTGGGTCTACTGTGTAAGAGGAGTTGGCTGCCAGTGCTGTAGTATTTGAAGCTTGCCCAAAATAGATTTCAACTGATAAAGAAAGAAAAGGTAGTAATAGAGAGGTTTATGCGAGGAAGCCAGTTTTACCAATTGTAGTTTTGGAGGTTTTTACTTGACTTATTGAACATAGTAATAAAGGATCAGCCAGCTCTTGGTTATTCCCACTTCTTAAGGATAATAACAGAAGTATAACCAAATATGGCTTCTGACTGCACACCTTAGTCACTCAGAAGAACAGATTAAAAAATACAGAGAATTCAGGAAAAAAAAATATTACAGGAGATATAGAAAAATGGAGGGAACACTGAAATTTTCCAGGCATTAAAGAGCAGGATCTGGAATGAACAAGACTGTCCAGATGCTGTCTCTTTTAAGAAATCACATTTTTCTGTTCAATGCTGTTAGTTTCTTTGCATTTATTTTGTGGCTTATGGCTCCAAAATGTGCTTGGAACCATCCATTGCACTGTATGGTTTAGCTGTCTTTGGAAAAAATTAGAATCAAGATGCCATGATTTCCTTGCTAATACTGATGCTTTTTCTAGCTGGCCCATTATTACTGTAGTCCTCTGCCAGGCTGCATTCTTTCAGGCTGCAGACACCCAGCTTATACAAGTTATACAAGTTGAGCTTATGCAAGCAGTGACGATTAAAGATTTTCCTTGGTCTAAAGGGTTGCTTAAAGGGTATGGTTAAATATCTGGCATTACAATATCAAGCCTGAGATCCTGCATACCAGCAATTTATGACAAAATACCTGCATGAATGACGTGAAAAAAACTAAGCACGCTGAATTACTAAACGCAAGTAGCTTCACAAGAAAGTTGAGAGACTAAAAATATAATCATTTCCAGTTATCGTGATTCATGGAAAATAAGTCCTGTTGAAAAACCTGCTGTGTGGTTTTGTTTTTGTTTTCAAACAAGTTCACAAGTATGTCTGATAAAGGATACTGTTTTGATATTCTAGCCCTAAATTTCTCCAAGACTATATTTCACATGATATTTTGATTAAAATAGTTGTATCAGACAAACATAATCATTCATATGCTTCTTTGGGAATGCAGAACCATGCTATTGTTTCCTCTCCTTCACTGTCCCTTTCCACTGCCTTAGGGCTGCAGAACCATGTGCCAGGCAAAACTCGTTGAGCAAAACGTTAATGTACTGATTAGCTGCTGCCAGGATCTCTGCTCTGGGCACTAGGAAGAAAGGCAGACACATGATGTGGAAAGTAGAGAAATCTGCATTCGTGCACCAGGATCCCCCAGTCTTGAGACTGAAAGTGGCTTGTTCAGAGAAAAGAGGGCTAAAGAGAGATATGATAGCAATCTTCAAATACATAAAAGGCTGCTGCAAAGAGCAGCGAAATAAACTGTCCTCTGTGTCCACTGGAGCTATGACAAAAAGTAAATGGGAAAGTTCATTTAGTCTTTGGGAAGAAACTCTTTAACCATAAGAAGAGTGAAGCTGTGTTATTGTTTGCCAGAGAAAATGGGAACTTTCACTCTCTGGAGGTCTGTGAACAATGATCTCGGAGACAGCATAAGGATACCTGCTCATGGATGGTGGCAGGGCATCATCTCAATGACTCCTTCAAGCCCTGTTTTTCAGAATCCTTTACTTACGCTTCTCAAAATACAATGGCCAATTAAGAGAGATGAATGTAGGTAGCTATTTCTGTGAACATTGTCATATAATATTGTCTCCTAGAGACTTAGGCAGTATCTTGTTCATCAAATAAGTGGATGAGACAAAGTTGTTAGGAAAAGAAATAATGAGGAGTGAAGTTTAATGTTGCCAAAAACCTAAGTTGTGTCATTACATGGTCCAGAGCAGTCATTTACAGATGAAGAGAATAATAGATCTTTATCACTCCAGGGCTAAAATTCTGTCTTGACTCTGTGAAAATTTCTCATGAAAGTAAAAAAAAAGTCTGTTTTTTAAAGAAAAAAAATTGCTTTTGGAAATCAGCATTTTCAAACATTGACCAGTTTTATTCAGCTCTACTTATAACAAGTTCTTTCTGCCTCTATTCCCTAGTATAGAGCAGTGTGTTTAGAAAACAGAACCTTAGGTTGCTGTCACAAAGAAATGTTGTCAAAGAAATGCTAAGTTGTGAACTCACAGTTCATATGTTGAGCACATTCATCATGTTGAGCTCTTTGACCACTGGAACTGGGATTCAGTTTTCTTTTCCTCTGTAAAAAAAAAAAAAATTCAAGCTTTAATTAAAAATAAAAGGAAGACTCAGAGAACTACAAGAAGCTCAACATGAGGTGGCAATGTGCACTTGCAGCCCAGAAAGCCAACCACATCCTGGGCTGCATCAAAAGAAGTGTGGTCAGCAGGTCGAGGGATGTGATTCTACCCCTCTGCTCCGCTCTTTTGAGATGCCACTTGGAGAACTGCATCCATAGGTAGGACATGGACCTGTTGAAGTAAATCCAGAGGAGGGCCATGAAGATGATCAGAGGACTGGAGCACCTTTCCTGTGAGGACAGGCTAAGAGAGTTTGGGCTGTTCAGCCTGGAGAAAAGAAGGCTCTGGGGAGACATTACAGTGTCCTTTTGGTACTTAAAGGGGGCCTATAAGAAAGATGGGGAGAAATGCTTTAGCAGGGCCTATTGTGATAGGACAAGGGGTAATGGTTTTAAATTAGAAGATGGTAGATTTAGAATGGATATAAGGAAGAAATTTTTTAGACTGAGGGTGGTGAAACACTGGAACAGGTTGTCCAGAGAGGTGGTGGATGTCCCATCCCTGGAAACGTTCAGGCCAGGTTGGACGGGGCTCTGAGCAATCTGATCTAGTTGGAGATGTCCCTGCTCTTTGCAGTGGGGGTTGGACTAGGTGACCTTTAAAGGTCCCTTCCAACCAAAACCATTCTATACTTCTATGATTCTATGACTAATTTGGCACATATTTTACAGAGGTTTAAGTAAAATGTGAGAGTCAGCTGTTTATGGCTTTCACAGATTACTTAATGTGTAAGTGTCTGACGCTTAGTGGTGATGTCATGTGTTCTTTTCACTCTTTTTGGTGAAGTTCTGTGTTTGTAAGGTATCAAACGAGAACAAAGAGAAGGATTAGCTTAAGACACAGGAACTTTGCAATCCTCTGATATCTGAATCAGAAACATCCATTGATGGGACTCTGCACTACATCAGTCCTTTGAGACTTGAAATTCAAAGTTTGACGGAAACAGACAAACCTAGTAAAGTCATCTGCAAGACATTGCTGAGCAGCAGAATTATGCAGTTCCTTGTGCAATGTAAGATAAATCTAATGCAAAGAAAAGAGAGATGCTGAGCAATAGTCACTAAAATAAATTACTATCTCATAATTTTTATTACCATTTTTCTTCAAGTTGTCATTTACACAGAGCTTTCTGTATCATAATTTCTGTTTGGCATTATGAATTATCCCTGCTCATAGAAGTAAAATAAGCAGTTCTCCTTGTCTGCTCTGGAACAACAGTGTGCCGCTCTACAGATGCAAACCTTTGATCATCACCATCCCTTCTCATTGTTCCAGCAAAACTGGATTAGCAGATTGGGGAAGCTTGGCAGTGCTCACTGAGAACCATGTGGCCGTTGGGCACATACATAAACTGATGTACTGAAAACGGATGACAGAAAAGAAGAAATCACTGTTGTACCTAACACATTGCTGGGAGAAAGGAGTAGCTCTCTTAAACCTGTCTTTGGAAAGAGTTACCAAGAGGAATGGCTCCCCCATGAAAGAAGGTTAAAGTGTGTGATTAGTGAATCCAAGCTCAAATATGACGGTGCAGACCAACTGCCTGCACCTGTGAGCTGCAAAACTTCTCACAAAACATTGATGAAAGCACATTTAAGAAAGATTTATATAATAACAACTCAAAGAACTGGTGACTTCATCCCTTCTCTTTCTATTTCAATTTAAATTATTCTCACTGTCTTTTATGTTCAGGTTAAATTAAAATCTTATTGAGCATCCTAGTATTAGATCTGACAATGTTTTTTTTTCCAGCCAGAATAAACACCCCAACCTTCCCATAGCAGACGTGCGAGGATTTGGATTATGCCTTAACTTTCTCTTTCATGACCTAGATATACGGAATATCATATCATAATGACTGTATTCTAGTTTCTCTATCATTTTTATGTTCTTTTTTTTTTTCCCCGGGTCTTCAACATTTTTATTTTCCACTTTAAGTTTGGGTATTAAATTTAGAAATGGCACAGTATCTTTACTTTGATTGTACCAATGTTATGTCAAGAATTTTCTGTTTCTATTGCACATTTTTTTTCTTTAAATAACCAAGAATCAATTAGTCCTTTATATCACCACGTTGGGGTGATACTCCCATTGATGACAGTACAAGGTCTTTTCTAAATCAGTGGTTTCTCAACCAGATTCTCCTTCTCTTGTGGACATAAACTGTGGACTTCAAGTACGTTGTCTTCAATTGGTACTGATCAAATATATCATAATGAACTGTTTATTTCTGGAGCTACTGCATTTTTGGAGGCAAGAAGGGTAATTGGGTGGAGATTTTTTCCCTTTTTTTCATGAAAAGATTCATTTGATTTAATCCTAATACAGACAGAAACAGTCAGAAAATCTTGTTTCATTTGAAAACAGTTTCCCAATTAATTCTAAATCAGATTCACTCGGTTCTTCTGCCCAGAAATTGAAGTATTCCCAACCACTAAGTATATTTGAAAATTTTGGCCAATTATTATGCCCTTCATCTGAGGCTGTGCACCAAAGGACTTAGGTTAGATGAAAAAAAAAAAAAGACTATATGTAAAACTTCATAGAATATCTGAGGAAAGGACAGAAACCAAACCAAAAGTTCAGTGGGCCTATTTTTTTCTCCATTAGACCCTCATGCCTCTCACTTAATTTGGAGTGGGAATCACATCGAATGATGAGGCCCCATCATCTGCCAGCTGCTCATTTATGTTGTCTCACCTTTCCTAGCATCTGCTCATGGAAGAATATTCTCAAGCAGAGATGGAGGGAAGGAAAGAAGAAGCCCTAGGTTTGCTCCCTCTTAAATCTCAAGTTCAAATCATGATTGTATCTGCTCCTTTCAAACTGCATTCTCCAGTCTTTGCAGAAGCGGTTGCTGCTTTTAATAACAGGGGAATTGGTGGTAATCAAATTTGGCTGTTTTTTTTTTTTGTTTTACATCCTTCCTCTTTTGTTGCCAATACCTCTTTGGACCACCCAATATATCTCAGCTATCTTTTCTGGGTGTTTATGCACTCAGAATCCTTGCAAACATTGTCCCTATTAGTCATTGCTTGGCCCAGCTACAACTGGCATATTGAAGGTTTTGGAGTATTTTTTAACTTACAGTCAGTTTCTTTCAACAGTCAGTAATGAGACCAAAGGCAGGATGACTTCAGACACTAAAGCAGGGTAATAATTAGCTTGATATATGCTTCTTAATTAGGATAATTGTAATTGGCAAGAAAACTTAGGTTCTTGTGAGACAGGGGTTAATGATATATATAAATTATGGTGACGCTGTCCCATTAGTTGGACTCCCAAAACCATCACTGTGGAGGGCATATGTAGCAGAGCTATAACTCTTCCTATGGTCTAACTCTATGGAGGAGTTCTAGCATCTCACTAACCTGTAAGAGCCTGGGTGGCCAAAAATCACCATTTGGGTGGCCTGCTGAGTGGAATTTCTCTGTTTTGGGTAGTCATGGTGTTTTTAGACTGGCGATGTAAACGAACACAAAAATCCATCACCCCCTAGGTGGGAACAAGGCACAGAAGATTGGGATAGGATGCAACTGAAGGCACACTACTCCTCCAGGATTCACAGATTTCCAATTTAGTACATTGTCTACTTCTAATCCTGAATGCAGATGGCGTCAGAAATAGTTGTGCTTAAATTAGAACTAAGACAAGATGTACAAGCTGAGTTAAGGCTCCTGCAGTCATCCTCCATTCAGGGTTGTGGACAGACAGAACTAAATGCATGTGGTTCTATTTCTGCCTCTTCCTTTTGCTAGCTGAAAGGCGCATTTGAATCACAGTGTGTTTGAGATGCTCTGCTAATAATATATCATCATTCACAGTGGCATTTATGCACTTACTTAATTTAAATCTGTGTTCCTTAATGGATTATATTAACAATGGGGATTTTTGATAGTTCATTTCCAAGTTGAGAGAAATAAGGTCCTCCTGAATGCGGTCTCTTCATGTATTTTCAGGTAGGCTGGTAGATACAGTAAGCACTTCGATGAGAACTGAAGTCTGACACAAGGCTTCTGGAAGCCAAGTGGCTGATATGCAAGTTATCAGAGCAATTTGCATCAGACCCTTAATGAGAGAGGAATATGCTGGGGTTGTTTCTAATGGTACCAGAAGACATAGATGTGCTCCTGAAAAGATCAAGCAATGAAGCGCCAGAGCTGTTTTTTGTATGCGGAGTGGAAATAAGACAAGTGATTATACAGATAGCAAGAAGATAGTTTTCTCCAAAATAATTATATCATCTGAATATATAATCATAGAAACACGTATATGGAAATGTATGACTTAACCTAATCTTGAAAGGCATAGAGCTTTCTGATGTTGTAAAAGGGCAAAATACCTCTAGCTTTTTTAAAAAAAAAAAATTAATTGCTATTGAAAGTAGGAGTAGATTGCTATAAATATGTTCAATTCTTCTTTCATCTTCTACATATTTTGCATTTTCCACGTAAAGTGACTTCCCTTAACTTATGAAAGTCAAGGGTCCACAGACAACCTCTTTGCCTGGAGAGAACCATTTGGCTCTCTTGGTATAACACATACCTCCATAGGACAAAAATCAGTGAAAGAATTAAACTGACAAGCATCATTTCTCTGTTGAGAACTTTTCCTTTGAGCTTACTCCAGAGCAAACCAAGCAGTATGCTAGATTTTTTTTTTTTTTGTTATTGTACTGTTTTTCAAATGCTGTGAATTTTCAGAATAATTGTATGTGGTGCAGTTCTCACTGCAGCAAACCAAAAGTTCTGTGGGGAAAAAAAAAAGAGGAAGCCAAGTTACTTAAAATTAGGTTCCTATGACTGTGTGGGGTCTTTGAAGTGATTTTAAAATGGCAACATGACTGCGCCTCTATGACTGTATATAGGCATTGGCTCTGATTCACGCATTAAATTCCACCCAATTCTCTGCGCCTGGTGTTTTCTATTGGCAGGGCACCTCCTGCGGCCCAGAGCCAGTCAACAGGAACTACTAGGGAGAAGGGCTTGGATGAATTTAAGATGCTTGAATCTGGAATCTACTTTTGTTGAAATTCTTGGCCCAGATCACCTGCCTTTCAGTCTCAGGCCTTAACCAGAAAACCATTAAATTCTGTCCTTCCTGCTCCTGCCTCCTATCGCCTCTTCCTCTTTAAGCAGACAATTTTCTTGCTTCAGTGGAAGGGCAGCAAGCTGGAGGGCAGTGGTTAATATAACAGCACATATAAATGGTAGTTGAGAACATAACAATAGCTTTGCTGCTGCTATCATGAGGCTGAGCCAATGAAATGCCATATTTCAGTATAAACCTTTGCCAGTATTATATTTGCTTTATTAAAGTTTCCAACAAGCCTTTAATGTTGTTACAACAGGATATTACTTTTTCTTCAGATAAAATGTAAATGTTCTGCTAAAAAGGAGTAAAAACATGCTATAAGGTTGTATGTTAAACAATTTCTGCATACTTCCAAGCACTATACGTTAATCTTATCTTAGCATATTAAGGGCACAGGTTTGCTATGGAGCAGGATGTGAAATGTTTATATAAACCACAGTTAAAAGAATTTCTAGACTCAGTTCAAGAGTTTACACTTTCAAAGTCATTCCACCAGTGCATTCATCATGATCCACACAATTGCTTTGTCTGAGTCCCTTAATTCTTCCAGCCCTCTGAAACTGTGTATTTAAAAGCCTATCACAGGATTCCTAAACAGTCAAGGTCAACTAGGTGTTGTAATTGCATCTCTTCACTTAGAAAGCCATCTGTAATCAGCTGAGATTTAGCTCCAAATCCTGTAAACTACAGACTCGTATGAGTATTAATGGGAAGAGAACTAGGGAAGCTGTCTGTAATGTCCATTATCAGTGAAACAAATGGAGATATCCCAGGAGTTATGTCTCAATCCAAACAGGAGTAACAAAGATGGCACCCTAATCCAAAGACATCTTAAGCCTTTCTTGCTACTAACCTCACACAGATCGTGCTCTTCCACATCTAGCATTAGCATTAGCATCTAAGCTAATAAATGCTGATGCTCTTATTATGACTAAATAATGTTTTGGCTACTCCATTAGAATTTAGAAATTCCCATGCTTCAAAGAAAAATTATTTAGATTTAATTGTAATGCTTTCCCATCATAAAAAAAAAGTTCTGCTGTAGGAGATGTAAGATTGTGACCAATCGATACTATAAGAGGAGGTATATTTATTCCCAAATACAGAATCACAGAATTACAAAATGATTGAGATTGGAAGGGTTGGAAGTTTTACATTCCTTGCCAATGGTTTGTAAGGAAGACAAGTTTGGAGAGTCTGTGGCTCGACCTTTTCTGAAACACTGCAAGGATTTATGCTCAGGACAACTTAGGATGTCTGCAGCTGCATGCAAATTCTGATGAGGGCATGACTAGCCACAGCTATTTCCTGTGAATTTGCCACTGAATACACTGGAAATGGGTTGTCCAGGCTTCCTCCTCAACATCAGCCCACAGGTGCTGTTTCTGAAAGCCATTGTTTTCCAGGGCTCAGTACAGGGGCCAGTTCTGTTTAATATCTTTATCAATGATCTGGATTAGGGGATCGAGTGCAACCTCTGTAAGTTTGCAGACAACACCAAGTTGGGCAGGAGTGTTGATCTGCTTGAGGGTAGGAAGGCTCTACAGAGGGATCTGGAAAGTCTGGATTGATGGGCAAAGGCCAATTGTATGAGATTCAACAAGGCCAAGTGCCAGGTCCTGCACTTGGGTCACAACAACCCCATGCAGTGCTAGACGCTTGGGGAAGAGTGACTGGAAAGCTGCCTTGTGGAAAAGGACCTGGGACTGTTGGTCAACAGCCCACTGAACATGAGTTGGCAGTGTGCCCAGGTGGCCAAGAAGGCCAATAGCATCCTGGCTTGTATCAGGAGCAGTGCGGCCAGCAGGAGCAGGGAAGTGATCATCCCCCTGTACTCGGTACTGGTGAGACCGCACCTCAAATACTGTGTTCTGTTTTGGGCCCCTCAGTACAAGAAATACATTGAGCTGATAGAGTGTGTCAAAGAAAGCAATGAAAATGGTGAAGGGTCTGGAGCACAAGACTTATGAGGAGTGGCTGAGGGAACTGGGCTTGTTTAGTCTGGAGAAATGGAAGCTGAGGAGTGACCTTATAGCTTTCTACAACTACCTGAAAGGACATTGTAGCCAGGTGGGTGTCGGTCTTTTTTCCCAAGTAGCAAGTGATAGGATGAGAGGAAATGGCCTCAAGTTGTGCTGGGAAAAAATTTAGAAAAAATTTATTCTCTGAAAAGGTTGTGAAGCATTGAGTCACCATGCCTGGAGGTATTTAAAAGATATGTACATGTAGCAGTTTGGTATTTAAAAGATATGTAGATGTGGCAGTTTGGGACATGGTTTAGTGGTGGACTTGGCAGTGTTAGGTTTATGGTTGGACCTGATGGTCTTAAGGGTCTTTTCCAACCTAAATGATTCCATGATTTCAGGAAGATCATGGTGCTGCAGGTTTTCCTCCTGCAGCCCAGGAAGGACCATGGAGGAGCAGATGGCTACCCTGCAGCCCATGGAGGACCCCATGCCAGAGCACGTGGATGTGCCTCTGTGAAGAGCGTGCACTGGAGCATACTCCTAGCAGGAGTTGTGGCCTGCGGAGAGGAGCCCATGCTGAAGCAAGTTTTCTGGTAGAACCTGTGGTCCTGCAGGGGACCCATGCTGGAGCAATCTGTTCCCAAAGGACTGCACCCAGTGGAAAGAACTCATGCTGGAGCAGTTAATGAAGAAATGCAGCCCATGGGAAGGACCCATGTGGGAGAAGTTTGTGAAGGACTATCTCCCATGGGTGGGACCCCGCACTGGAGCAGAGGTAGAGTGTGAGAAGGTAGGAGCAGCAGAGATAATGCATAAAAATAAACTGACCAGAATCCCAACTCCCCAACCCCTGCACTGCTCAAGGGGGAGTTAGAGAAGCTGGGAGTGAAGTTGAACCTAGGAAGAAGGGAGGGGCGGGGGGAAGGTGTTTTTAGATTTGTTCTTATTTCTCACTATCCTACTCTGAATTTAATTGGCAATAAATTAAATTAATTTCTCCAAGCTGAGTCTGTTTTGCCCATGACAGTAATTGCTGAATGATCTCCCTGTCCTTATGGCGACCTACAACTCTTTTGTTGTATTTTCTCCCCACCACTTGAGAAGCGGGAGTGATAGAGCAGTTCGGTGGGCATCTGGCAGCCAGCCAAGGTAAACCCACCAGAGTCAAATAAAATCACTGCACACTCCAGGAACTTCTTCCCTCTGGATTTCCTATGTTGTTGAGACAATGCTGGAGAGTATTTCCTGCTATGGGTTGTTCTTAGGTTTTGAAATAATACCCCATGAAGAGCAACTGGATGTTTATTGGAGTCTCCAAAAGGAGAGCTGGATGTGAAGGGGTGGCAGGGCCAGTGTGCCAATGCAGACTCCATCCCCAGGCCTCCTGCAGAGTGGGCACACAGCTCTCTTGGTGGCCCACCACTGGCAGCCAAAGCAGAAGCAATGGAAGCACAGTGCCACGCAGGCTGCATTGATTTCTCCCAGGCAGATGGGGCATGGGTGGTTGTCTTCTGATGCCTCCAACTGCCCTGCCTGCTGCAGCTGGTTCCCACTGGCTGTCATTGCAGAGCCACTCTCCTTTGTGGCCACCTCAGCACCCGGCACCATGTCCTGCAAAGACAAACATGCAACCTGCCTGAGCTCTCCTCATGCTAGGGTAAAAGTAGAGAAAACCCAAACAAGCGGTGGCAGAGGGGAGGTAAGGGCCTCCCGAAGGGTCCCTTGAGGGCTGAAAAGCAGCAGCAGCCCTGCTGGACAGCCAGCCCCGTGGGCTGCTCTCCACACCTGTCCCCTCGGCTCCCCCCAGGCATGCTGCCTGCCAGTCCCAGAGCCCCATTTCCCAGCTGACCAGCACGGCCTGAGCTAGCAGAGGGTACCTGAAGGAGGAGGTTCTTCAGGAAGACTGAGGAGCTCACTGGGAGTCTTCAGCAGGGCCCGTGGCCCTGGGACAGCCGCAGCATCCCACAGCCAAACAGTGGGCAGAGAAGCACAGGAAGGGGCAGCTTCAGCTCAGTGCCCAGCACTGCTGCTCTTCTCAAAGCCTAGACTCAACCCCAAGCCCGTGGTCCTTCTTGAGCGTGCATGCCGTGCATGTACGCCACAGGAGCCCTGAGTACAGTGTGCCAGGACAGTAACGGGGCCTGCTAAAGAGCAGTGAGGTCACAGGCAGTCACAGCTGCTCCACGGTGACAGAGGCTAATGCCCCTGCTTCACAGGATGTTAGCCATCTTCATGTGGCCTTGCCTTGTGGTGGGGCTTTTTGAGTCCTGTGATGAGAGGCTGGTACCTTCTTTGCTATAAGGGCACAGTGCTGGCCCACACTGCCCACTTTCTAATTGGGTGCTTAAAGGACAGAAGTCATGGAAGATCTGAATCCACAAAGTGTTAAACTGCTTTAATCCCCACACAACATATTTGTCGTTCTTCAGCTCATCCCGTTGTAAGAAGACATTGCTTTTAAGACTGTCTGAAATATCCAGGGATCAGAGAATAACAGATGCAGAGGGATGATTTCAGTGTGTGCGTGGACTTTTTTCCCATGTGCTGTTTGATTTGCATTATCTTTAGTACCAGGAGATTTCCTCTAACAGATAAACCAGCACAATGCAATTCTTAAAATGAATCTTAAATCTTCTTAAATCAGAGCAGCAACATGTTTTGAATTTTTAGACTTCTTGTTTAGTCACAGTGTTCTCAAATACAAACTCTTTTCCTGGCTGGTGCAAAATAAAAGCTTAGGGACCATAAATATCTGAAGTGGTGCTTGACTGAAGGTTTACTAAGGTTAAAAATATGTGTAAACAATTTAGAAGTCTAAACCAGAGTCTCAGAAGGGCTTGAGGCACCAAGGACTGGATTTCCAAAGGTCATTCAAGCTATAGTCTAGAAGTATTGAGAAGCTAATGTCAGTCTTTGGCTACTAATTAATTACAGTTAAAATCTATGCTTGCTGTAACTCAGATCTTCCTGGCTTTCAGTATGCCATGGGTTTCCTAGGCAAGCTCTGACAGACAAACTACCTGGTGCACAAGGGTGTAGCTCCATGCTCCTCTGCTCCAGCTCGTCTCCTCCTGGTAGCTATGGAGGAAGGGGAGATTTATACAATTCATATTCACTTAGCCTGACAGTTTAGGTGGGTTTTTTACAACTACAAGAGTCTGTGAATTGTGGCAGTGGGACACAGGTAGACTCTGCTGCAGAGGGAGAAAACTGCAGAGTAAACTGCAGAGGCAGCACAGTAATGTAAGCAGAGAGGATGGTGGTGGAGGTGGTCCTACCCCAAATCCCAGCTGGCCTTTGTTTTAGTGCCCTCCAGTTCCTGAAACAGTTCAGAACAGCTACATCCATTGTCTGCAATTGAATATAGAAAGAAAAATGGTACCCAGAAAGCTGGAGGCACATTTTAAGGCCCATAATCAAAAGCAAAAGATGAACTGAAAAATATCTTAATCTGCCAAAATTTCTGTGCAGAGGTTCTGTGTTTCCTCTGCAAGATGTGATAATATTTTCTCGCCTAGCAGAGGATATTGCAAATATTGGTGGGAGTGCAATCAGAAAATTAAATAAAAGGCAGGCTTGAACAGAAAAGCCTGGTCAGTAAGGGAGTGAAGTAAGTGTTTTTAATATATATTTTTATAGGTAACCTCTTAATTACAAACAGCTTCTCTTTCAAAGTTCTTCGTTCACATGTGACCTGCTGACTTGCACAATTTTTTTTTTACTTTTCCTCCAAAATGTAAACTAATTTTTTCTCTTACTTGCATTTTTTTAGAATGACGTAATTAAGCAAGAATGTGGTGACTTGCTATTAAAAGTTATTTAAAGACTGGCAGAGGCAGAAAGTTTTTTAAAAATATCAGGTGAGCTTGCATTGGTTTAAAGGAGACAGAGCATCTCATTTTGAAATTACTACCAGGTGCATATTTATATTTTTAGAGACAAGTTTTGGCATATTGACCCTTAATTTGCAAATTTAGTTCCTGATCTCAGGTGAACAGAAACTATCCAGTCCAAATGCTAGTGATTTTTCCATTGAGGAAAAGCCCACTTGATAAAGTTTACCCTTTTTTTTTATTACCTCCTTATATTGAAACATCATATAAACACATTGTAGAATAACTGAAAATCTTTTGATTTAATGTATTTTTGAAATTCTGAAAATCTTAAGATCAAGTTTTCTATAGCCTAAGATTAAAAAGTCTCAAGACTACAATAATAAAAGTTACTTTTGTAAAATTCCCATTTGTTTTGAGCTGACTGGTGTTCTACAATTTACTTATTTAGTAATTTTAAATAACTTTATTTTTTCATTGCAATAAAAAGACACAGAAGATAGTAGGACTACTTTACAGAATTTCTATGTAAAGTAATGATAGGCAGTAGAACAATGTAACCAGAAACGGACTGAAAGCACCAATTCTTAGTTATCATACCTTGTAAGATTTCTTTTTAGTGATTTTAGATATTCAGTATATTAATTTAAAAGTATTTAATTTAATTTTACAGCAAAATGTTGCTCTTCTGGGTGTTCTTGAAGCAATGAAAAGGATATTAGTATGAGCTTGGTATATTAATTAAGCTCATTTTTCGTCTTCCTAATAGAGAAAGGAATACACTCTCTAATTGTGTTGTTTTTATTTTTCCTTTCAATATTATAAAATTAAAGAGTTCAGTTCTGACCTCATCTTTGGATGCCCTGCCCTACCAAGATCACTGAGGTTATGCCTGTGTAAATGAAAGCATTTCTTTGGGCTGAAATCTTCAATTAAATACAGTAAGACAAGTTCTGTGTTGGTTTACATCCTGCATAATGAAGTCACCTTCTATGGGGATTTCTCAGGTTGTAAATCAGCATACAATCTGTCCTGATTTCTTTTAATAAGATGCATAGGATAAATGTTGCCTTATCACAGCCATAATCCAAAATTCTTAGTTAACCTAAAGAGGAAGATTTGCTCATATAAGCAATTTATTGCCAAATATCTACAGTCTTAAAATATGCCTTTACTTCAGTGAATATGCTGAAATATGAACATTTAATAGTTTCTGTGTGTTTACAGTGTAGAATAATTTTAAATTACTTGTTATTTTTTCCCCGATAAGGAGGTTCTAATGCACGTTCTTGCTCACCCTAAGGAGATGATCTAATCACATAAATAGCCTATGTATTTTTTCCCAAATATTTGGATGCAGTTTGTGCTATTTTTACGGGATTTTTTACTCTATGTAGTGATAAACTTTAAAATCTCTTAAATTTTGCACTTAATTTTTCTGGCCGAGTGTGAAAAGCACTTACACTCTAACTGAATATACTGCATCTGTAAGTCTGAAACGATCTCATTTTACTATATTATCCAGTTTTCAGATGATTCTTTTATTACTAACTTCTACTTTTCTTCCAGATTTGCCCTGATTGAGTGACCTCAGTATTTTAGTTTGTAAATTGGCTGCTTGTTGCCAGTATGCAAGTATCGTCATATTCCAAACAATTTGCAGTTTTTCTGGAGTGCTGGATAAAGGTCAGCAACTAGATTCAGTGTGTATTACATCCATCACATAGTCCATGTTAGTGCTGATTTTTTAAAAACCTCTTTTTTTTTTTTATACTACAGTGTCTGTTACTTCATCTAGCATTAAATATGTTAATTTTACTCCAGGAAAGGTTTGTACTCCAGTTTACTGCAATTAGTAAAAATCAGTTAATGCAAAGCAAAGTCCAGTATCGTTTAGCATAGCTAAATTTGGTCATCTACATATACTTCGCATGTCATCTTCAGTAATACAGGCACTTCTAGTGTATGTATCTTTTAAAATAAAGTGTTCCTAGAGTAGCTCTTCCTGAAAACTATTTTCCAGTAATCATCTGGAGCTGCCAGAGTCTTTATCAACTGCAGGTTTTTGGAGACATCACAACAATAAGAATTTGAGGTAAACCAGGATACTGCATTTGCTGACTGGTGATCATTTGTCTTGTTTCAGATAGAATAAAAATATTCCTTGGTTTTGTTTATCCCCTCTTTTTGTAGGAACTAATTGGGATCAGGACAAGAACGAGTCAGTCTCTGGAGACTCAAAAGAAGTTGTAGATCAGTATTCCTGGTCTGGCGATGAGAAGTGATCTCTCAGCCTGACTCTCTTGAGTGTCAAGACTGGCAGGCAGGGGAGTTGTTTGTACAGAACCCGTTAGACAGTTCTTAGTGCCTCTTGACCCTGTGTCCACTGGCTTCTGCCTCTATGCCTCTTGCAGGCTTTTCCTGCTTAAGCAGGAAGCATCAGAGCATTATGTACCTTAGTGCCTATGTGTAGCTAACAGATCCAAAGCACAGGCCAGTTAGTGTCCAATCAAATGTGTGGTTATGGCATCCTGGAAACACTTTCTTAATGGCCTATGTTTACACTTGTCACAGATGACCATGGTGTATCCCTGAATTCTTTCCAATGCGCTATATTCTTTCCATACACTTTACAAAGCCCACATTAGTTCTTCAGATTTACAGTATTACCATACAATCAGTATTATCATAGAATCACAGAATGGTTAGGGTTGGAAGGGACCTTTAAAGATCATCTAGTCCAACACCTCTGCCTTGGGCAGGGACATCTCCAACCAGATCAGGTTGCTCAGAGCCCTGTCCAACCTGGCTTTGAACACTTCCGATGATGGAGCATCCACAGCTTTTCTGGGCAAGCTATTCACACAACCACTGACGTCTCTGAAGTAATGAACTCTTTTGCACTGTCAGCTGAGGAAGGAGGAGCATCCTGCCTTTGAGAGCACAGCTGACTCATAGTCTTGAGAATTCTCAGACTTGATGGTGAATCCGGTCTTCTGTGCAGAGCATTAAGCTGCTTAGCCAACGGATCCTGTGTGGGAGGTACCCCACGTGATAGCCACTTAGACACTGGGGCCATTATGGAATTTTAAAAACTACATTTTTTTTTCACATGAAATGCAGAGTTCTGCCAAAGAAATTAAATCTTGAGGTCTGCTTTACACTACTGGACACCTTAGGTAAAGGAGTGCACATGCATTGTGCTGGTGATGTAGCTGCAGTGGATGATGCCTGCTGCATCTTGCCTCTCCTCTGCCATGGGCTCCACTGCAGAAGGGTCTCAGATTCATACCTAACTAAGCCTGTGGGCAAGAGGGCTCTAGTAAACTTCAAGCATCTCCAAAACTTTGCTGCTACTAAAGAAGATATTTCAAATTGCTACTTTTTCTCTTCTACCTTGCTGCTGTACAAATACAAGAACATTATTGCTTGCTACCCTGGTTCTCTTGGCCAGGCAGGCCTCTAGGGACACTTCGTCCTCCCTTCAGATTATGCAGTTTACTCCTTCCCAGCATCTCTGGGCAGCATAATAGCCAAAAACATTCTCAGAGAGCAAATTTCAAAGGTATTAGATATGACAATCCTTTAGGGTGCAGAAACACATACGTAAATACCAGGTTTCAGCTGCCAAACATAAAGACCTGTTGCTCAAAGTTCAGTGTGCAAATAATGTCTAAGTTTTCTAAATTTTACTTTCAATGCAACAGAAAATTGTTGGGCAAATCTTATGAATACTGAAATGGTCAAATCTGTTTCTCATAAATACTGGAAGTGTTAGTTTTTACTCAGCAGATACTGATAGGCACCAATGCATGAATAAGGACATCAACATTTGTCTAAATTCTTGTAAAATATTATTCTAAAGTACTCATGAAACTGTTTGTAACAGCTTTACGTTTGACACAAAGCTAACAAAAAGATATATTTTTGAATATAGAAAAGTGGAGCAATGAACTTCCAGATATTTTCAGTCTAACTAAGCACTTAACAGCCTTTTTATGCTTTTGAAAATCCTCACCTGGTTGGGCGGTAACAGAGTAAAAGTAGAAGTAAATTCTATCCGTCAATCCGTGTAGCTGAATTCATAGCTTTCTATGTTCTGCAGCCAAAGCAACCTGTGGGTATATTTTTTTCCTCATCCAAAAACACCCATGAAGATCATAAGACTTCACATTGAACGTACAAACTCATTTTCCACTGCCTGATTCCTTGAAATGATCTTACTCCATCACAGAAAAACTTCAGCACCACAAATTACTGCTCCTTTTGCAAGTCCACATTAGTTTATCTGCCTGGAACTTGAGTACATAGTAATTTGCATGACTAAAGGCCAAGTATTAAAAAGAAATCTTTGCTACAAATGAAATGAAATCCCACAGACACAACTCAGTTCCCCAAATTAATGGTGAAAAATTTAAGCAGCAAACAAGAAAGGAGACAAGCCTAGTCTCTTCATTTGCTCCTCATGCAGTGTTTGACAAGGCTGCTTACAATAAAGTGCTCACAAATTGGCTTTGGAGTTTGTATTGCTTACACAGATTATTTAATCTTTAATTGATCTGGAATAAATGTGAGTATCTCCATACTCATGGACAAATCACAGATAAATGAAGCAAGTTAATTTACAAAATGACTTAACTTCAGTAGCCAGTTCAAGAGATTTATCCTTATTGGAGCTACTGTAACATTGTTAATGTTACTTTTAAATTAGCTTTGGGTGGATGAAGGAGAGCAGATGTTAGAGATGCCATCATCAGCACTTCCTGCATCTCCGCAGATGACTATCTACAAAAGCTGAAGAGCAATTCAATTGGCTTCTACAGCAATATTACCAGGGACTGGTTATGCAAATCTTGGCTAGAGTGCAGTCTTACACAGCTTTCAGTTTTTAACTGAATTATTCAAGTATGTACGCGGAGTGTTTGTACTTTTACCCACCACTGCTACTTGACCAGAACAAAGCTTTTCTCGATTTGACAGAATAAGCAAGAAAGGACCAGAGCTGAGGCAGAAAGTGTTGCTGGTAGAACTCCACTCAGCCTGAATGTGTTAAGACAGAAAATAAAGCTCTGTGTTCAGGCTTTCAGACCTTGATAAGAATAAGCATGCATCTCAGATTTCTTCTGAAGCAGAAACACAACATAATTTTGTTTCCTCCAGTTGCATGAGTGGCATTGTACTTAATTTAAAATGCTGTAACAAAGTGTGTTTAAAGTCTTGTTTGAGACTATGAGTCTAACAGGTTTTGTTGCCTTAGCTTCATTGGTGTAACTTGCTACTTATGCCACATTCCGCAAAATGGTAAAGTTATACAAAATATTCCCATATTTGTCAAACAGCTGGCGAGTTTCATAAATGGAAAGAGTCCATTTTAAACAATCCCCAAACAAAAATATATTAACATGTTTGGAAGCTATTGATCTAAAGGTTGCTAGGAATATATTTTAGAGGCATTTGATTTCCATTAATTATTAAGCTGATATAAAGCTTTTTGAAGTTGTATTCCTTTCACAGTTGTCCCTTTTATTACTTGGTTGTGAGAGGAAGCACGGCTGATGGCTGTCATCCTCTGGTAAGCCAGTGGCAGCTGGGAAAAGGGAAATGAGTCGGGGCTCCCATGAGGGAGTGGAGTGGGCAGTTCTGAGAAGGACATTGGAAGCTCCAAGATCCACAGAGAAAAGAGGCTGGACTGGAGAGGCACAATGAAGGGAGCTACCAAATGTGAATGCAGATTCACCTCCTGCACCTCCAGGCACTTAACACGGTTTGTGGGTGAGGGCCCTCCTCATCCTCCCTTCACTGGCAAGAGGAGGAGATGGGTTTCCAGGCAAGGTTTGACTTGAGAGCCCTGAGGCCTGCCTCTCCTCGGTGATGCATTGGGAGGCCAGGGGCCCATTTCGGTCATGCAAGTGAGGTGGAATGTCTCTGAGCCTATGGCTGGGGGAACATCCAAATGTTCAGAATTTTTTTGCTGATTATAATAACTGAAAAATTCTCTGGGCTTGCAAAAATCATGGGTGTGACCCAATTAGCCCAGCAAACCACACTGGGCCTGAGACACACAGGAAACAGCAGTGGAGGTTAGACTAGAACAAGCAAGTCCATTCCCCTGCAGCTATACTTGCTTGTCTACTGGACATCTGGTGCAGAGGAGCACCCAACATCACCCGCTTCCATCCATGTACCATATTCTGCCTCTTTTAAAATCCTGTACCATCCTGGAGACTGTTAACGTATTTACCAGAATTTGTTCTTAGATCTGTAGGCTCCCTCTATCTCCTCCCTCACCCTACTCTCCTCCTTCATCCAGCAGTTGAGAGGCCTGCAGGGAAAGACGTGTGCATGTTCAAACTATGTCATCCATCTGACCACAGCCTCCAGCTGGGGTCCTGTGATTGCTCAAACTGGGTACACTTCCATGGTGCATCTCTGTCAAACAAAAGGATTTTGTCACAGCATTTCTTTCCCAACCATTTGACTGTTAGTACTATTCCATGGGCACATGGAGCACAAGTTATTTCATTTCTACTGTGTTTTTCAGGGTGGAAGCATTAAGTAGCTGAACCTTCCAATTCAAAAGCAAACACGCACGTAACTATATCTGTTCACCTTTTCATATGGTGAAAACTACGTAGCAAATGAACTGAAAGGAATGAGGAAGACATTTTAGAGGAGAAATTATTTCTGTTTGCAAAGCTGCTGTTTCTTGGCATAACAAAGGTAAAATAGCTGCTTTACTGCCACCAGCTCATACAGAAAGGTGGAGGGGTCCATTGGAATACTCATAACATCCACCTCATCTTTGTCAACTTTTTTTTTCTCTCCAGAGCTTTTGCTAGAGGCAGATAGGATAGGCCTCAAGATTACTGCAGGTCCCCTCACTGTATTACATGTACATATGGTGTTCACTGATTTCTCCTCTCTAGCAGAGCTGAACAGAAGTATAGCACCTTAGCTTTTGATGGTGCTCTATATGGAAGCCTGTAAGATAACAGATCGTCTAATCTGAACAATTACTCTCAACCAATCATAGCACCAAAATACTACCTCCAAGAGTAAAGAGAATTACTTGTGAGTAATACGTTAAATATGTCAGTCTAGCACCTGTGCTTTGACATTCACAAAACTGCATCAAGATATTATATTTATGAAAGACAACACCAAATGTTGGCTCACCTGATACTAATGTTTATAAATAAGATAAACTTGTTTTTAATTAAAAAAAAGCTAAGGTTCCATTCTCAAAGGGTTTGAAAACTGAATTCTACTTCTTTTACTAGCCAAGATGGAGTGGAGAGCAGTGGATAAAGGAGATTACCAACTTTTATTTCTGCATGGATAAACTTGCAGGGCATTGTGTACCTCCCCCTGCTGTCATCTTCCTGAAAGACTTGTTCTGTCGAGGTCATAAACAAACACAACTTGACTAAATGATTTCTTATAGGAGATGACTATATTGCTCTGGATCAGCTTACAGGTACTGTACTAGAGAGACAAGCTACTAGAGAGAAGTTCTGTCATTTCTTTTTTCCCCTCCTCCTTTTCTTTGCTTGACAAAGCACTCTACACTATGCTGAATAATGCTGGCATACAAAAGTAATTATTAACAAACCCAGTTAGCTGATGCTCCAAAGAGGAATCTCTTTGATATTGCAACAGGTTCTAGTGCACTAGCTGAGGAAAAAACATGTACTGTGCTTATGCCAATTCATAGCGACTAGGAACTTGCATATGATAATTCAAATTGCTATAAAAATAAATAAATCAAAACATCTGCATAATTGTTAACATTTCCCGCTAATCAGGCTTGTATTCCCAATTGTTCAGCTTAATAAAGATTGAAAAATGTTAGATAACAGTAATACTTTACACCAGAAATTTCATAGTATTTTACACTATTTGTACAATTTTAACCAAGTGAGACCAAATGGATTTTCATTAATTTTCAATTACTTAATCTTAATTTTCTTTAAAAATACTATAACTGTATTTTTCCAAGGTTCTTCTACAGACCAAAGTAGCTCCACCCAGCAAAGTCACTCAAAATTTAGTGATTCAACCTGATGAAATGATGACTGTCCTGCAAGCCAGACTCAGTAGGAGTTACCTTGGAAGATCAGACAAAGTTAGTACATCCAAAACAGAGGATAAAGACAGAACTAGTTTCCAGTAAAGTAGCAGCTTACTTAGATGTGTAGCTGACTTGTTTTTATTTTCATTCCACATACTACATCAATGAATTGCTCTCTGGATATTCCTCTCACAGCCCATAGACTAGAAAAGGAGTACACGTGCCTTAAGGCTTAAACTTCATACTTAGTTTTCAGACACCCAGGATTAGATGAGACAAATGCCCTCATGAACGGGGAGAGCATAAAATACACAAATGAAGAGAAATAAGATGGTATGAAAGAAGGAATCAAACATTTGTTCTATGATCCAATAATCAGAGCACCTAAAAACACAGAAAAAGAAGTGGTGCTTGTTTTCTGCCTGTTGGTCTAATTTATTCAGTGAATCTTCAATTTTCTTATATGGCACATAAAATGTGAGAGAAGACAGAAGCCTGTGAACTATTTGAGATGTGACTGGTTTTAGGTTTTATCAAGATTTATTTAAAAAGCTAGCTCCCCAAAGGCAGGATTTTAAATTCCAGAAATATGAAGAATATTCAAATTTTTTTTTTAAGAACATTCACAAATTTTTTCTGAGAGTCTGGATAAATAAGGAATGTCTGGCAGATGTCTTTCTAGACTTTCCAGAACAATGTGCTGTCAGCTCAAGGTAAATGATTATAATATTTTGTCCAATTTTTAGTAATGGGAAAACCAAAGTATGTCCCATAATAAGAAACAAATCTGTTTTGTTTATGGTATACTTTTTTAGCTGCGGTTGATCTTTAGGCCCGTCAGAGCTTCCTTTATTTAGTACTTAAGATTTATAAGCAGTTATTGAAATATGCTTTCAAAGTATTATTGATGAATTATTTCCATTGCACATTCATTTAGAAAAGATATTTATTTGAAAGTACATTGTTTTTTCTTATCCCACTGTGAAATGAAACCTTAAAACCTTAAAATACCCCACTATGTTTGTTTTTATTCATTATATAGCCTCAAATGTACTCCATGCAAAGATGTGGAATTACACCAACAGAATTCTTTAAAGGCTTATACCAAGAAAGTTCCTATGCTTCACACTATTTCAGTACCATTGTAGAGGGGTGCTCTCTGCCTGAGGAGGAGCCAAGGAGCAGAATATGCACTAACGGTTAATCTTGGCTATAACTTCTGTGTAATGAGACATTTGCACCTTTTTGTAAGTATTTACTAATAGACTTTTTTTTAATGCAATGGACATGTATTGCAACATTATTTTTCAGATATGAACTTCACTACCACAGAAAATAAACATAGTTTTTCCCTTACCGCCCTGGTCATTCACTACAAGAAGAAATATTTCGATGCAGTTTTTTTTTTTTTTTTCCCCCTTCAAATGTGGTTCCTCATCTCTGTGATCTTGTTTATAGGAGAAAGTATAGTAAAGTAGCAGGAGTAAAGTCTGTTTTGTTTGGGGAAAGGTAACTGTGACTTGATTTGACTGAAGTATACAAAATTGGGAGGGAACTAAGGGGGTAGATGGTAAATCTTCCTTGAGGTTGTGCAAGAACTCAGGGGCATGGTTAAAGTAAAAAGTGGGTCAAACCTGTGAGGAATGCAAGAGGAATTTCTTTGGAGATTACAGAAAATACATAGAACAGATTACCAGATTCAGCTATAAAAGCAATTACAACAGCGGGAAGCTCAAAACCATGTAAGAAAATGCTGGACAAAAATCCTATGTTAAAATGTTATGACTCCATGTGAGGGAGTCATCTGCTACCTGCATGCTGTTGAGTTGACCTCTGTATGTTCTTTTGCCTGTTCTTTTGCCTGTTCTTTTGCAAATTTAAAACAAAACAAAACAAAACAAATAGCTGTTCTTTCTGAATTAAGTCCCATTTAACCGATCATGTTTATAAATTACACAATAAATTTAACACATGAAAAACCCCAGAGGGTTTTGTTCAAAGTCCCGCAAAGCTTATATGAATTTTTCAATGGACTTTGATAAGGTAACTGCATGTGACAGTGGCAAACAATATACATAAATGCCTGAAATACCCTTTGTACCAAATCACAATTTTTTTTCTTCCTCTCATTTCTGGAGTATGTGGTAAATCTAAGCACATTTATTTATGTGGAACAGTTATAAGTATCTTTGTTCACTTATATCAGCTTGCATCCAGTCCTAAGTATTATTTATTATTTTTAAGTCATCTACAAGGTACAAAATGCTTTACAATGTTAAAAGTGTCCCTTTCAGGGACACTGTACAAGGACACTGTAATGTAGGAAGACAGCATGTGAACAAATTGTGGGAAAGAGAAAAGAAGTATTACAGAGCACAGCAGAGCCACATGTCTTTATACAGCAGAAAATATTGTTGGTAAATTTAGCTAGGTAATGGAAGGTGGGAGCAGATTAACTCTGCTCCTTGGTAACTTCTCTTGGGTATGAGCATTAGTCCATTTTTTACAATACCTTACTTTTACTTCAAAATAAGGGAATATTAAAACAGTCTCCCTGACTTGTAACTCATTTTGATAATGTTCATACATTATCAAAAAAATATTGTCCTTTCCATGACGCTTATAATAGAAACTGAACCTTATAAAACTTTGAAAAATCATGCCATGGAAGTTAAGTGGATAAAGAGGATAGTGAGAGGATAGAAGGAATGTTGTCATTAAGTTCCTGAAATGGAAGTTAATAGTCCTAATAAGAGCACTGCTTTGTGCTCATCACATGAGTATGTTCTGGCAAAGGAGAAAAAATCTGGATTCAGAGACAATGGCAAGAGAAGAGAAGACGAAAGGAATAGTGTGGGTCTAAATCAGCATGGGATGAATCAAAAACCAGCTCATTTAAGTGTCTGACTCTCCGAACTCTGCCAGTGACTTACAGAAAGAAACAGCCTTAACTTTTTTTACAATGCCAAAAGGATAGATGCAGAAATTTATGGGAAAAAATGAATGGGTCCCTTTCTCCAGCTTCAGACCAGACTTAGAAAGCTGGAGAGATTCACACCATCCCACCTGAGGCATGTAACTTAGCCAGCTACATTAAGCACTCTCCCTGAGCTCCCTCACTAGTCACAGGAGACAGATAGTTTTCTGTGAAGGCAAGGCAAAGCATTTAAGTTCAGTGCCTAGTTAACAAGAGTCTCAGGAACCAGTTGTCTAACTTGGCCACAGCTGCTGGGGGTAATATTCCTCCTCTGAATTGAAATGCAACAGATTCTATATTATCTGACACACCACCAGGCATTTTTTAAGCTGAAATCACACATCTTCATTACTGAGATTAAAGAGTCAAGCTCGTGAGCTGGGTATTTTGGCAAAATCATCTACTACACAGCTGTGGCATGGAAAAGGGAATCTGTTAGGCATAATGACAAAATACAAAAATACCTCAGAGCTAATAAAAAGCAAAAGGTTTAGAGCTCTAAGGCACTTTAAGCTATAGAAACTATTAATCATGCTAAGAAATACATAGGAAGACTGAATTGGATGCACTGATGTGAGGCACAGTCATACACTGAAAATGCATTAATACCATTACAGTTATGCTACTAGAGCTTTCCCTGAGGGAGAGAAGGTTTAGAAACTACTCCAGGACAAGAAAGCCAGGAGACGTGATCTGACAAATCAAGGTCTAGTAGCAGCTTACCTGCAGAATTATCAAAATGCAGACTAAACTCCTAACGCATGAGGACCATGAATTCTGTTTTATAAGAGATGCCTGTTTTAGCTTGAGGGAATTAAATGAGCTAAAGCTCTAACTTCCAACCTTAGCCCACTTCCCAGTGAACTGCATTGATTTCAACCTGCAACTTTATTTTCAAGGGATAGACCTGGCCTTCGATTTGTGCCATGCTTGTAAAATCCTTAATTGACTATAATAAAACAGGCCCAACAGAAGACCAGAACTGATGTATAAAAAAGTGTAGAGCCTGAATTCTAGTTTTGCTTTTTAACGGAGCTTTTTGTGGAGTGAGACCTGTGCCAGCAAAATAAAATTATTCCAATGTATGTGCCATATGTCATAATTACTTGTAATCTGCTTTGAAAGAAGAGTGATGATACATTTCCATTCTATTTTCAAGTGATCAAAACCTTGTGCCTGTGTCTTTGATCCATTTTGGATCTGTATGTCCTGTAACTGCAGAGGAGACAGCATGTATCTCCTCAGTAATAACATGATAATGAATATACTCCCAAGAAAAACATCAAGCAGGAAAGTACAAAAAACCCTTTAACTTTCATTATTTGAGTCACAAAGAAATATTTCATAACAATGACACACTTGTTTAATGTAAGGAGAAGATAATTTATTGCACTGTGTGCCTGCAGATGGTGGAAGAGGGGCACAAATTGTTGCCCCCTTGCCTTGCATGGAGTAACCACAGCACACATTGCTGTAAGCAGGACAGCAGGTAGGCGAGACCTTGTTCTTTTCTTTCCTAGCATGGGCCCCTGCGTAAGGGGACCTGTCCCAGGGAGTACAGGACTCAACAATACCTGAGTAAAATCTGCACTATGAGCCTGCAGATGCCCAGTAACAAGCTGGGCATAGACTGGCAAAGACCAGTTAGAGCAGCACATGTTATCTGCCTGCATTTGAGCAACAGCTTAAATATCACAGTTCACTATTTTATTTTTTTATAGCAATGCTGATTTTCCAGATACATTTGTGACCCACGAATGTGGTCTTTACAGCTACCTTTCCTTTGCACTGCTCAGAATACTGTACAGGTATCGACATTCGTGACAGGTGCTTGTTTGTCCTGTTTTCAAGGACTGGCATAAACTCCACAACCTCCCCAGGCAATCTATTCCTGCATTGCTCAAAAAGATGCTAATGTTTTGTGGTTAGAAACTGCACACAGTACTGTAACCCTGATGAATCCTGAAGGGTTATGTGAGATGTCTGACAGGCTATACCTCTGTTTACATAGCAGTATGGTGTTTGCATTTCTCATAACAGTCTGATACTGTTGACTGATCCTCTGTTAATCCCTCTCTTCTCCAATTATTTTCTTGCAGAACTGCATCCTAGTCTGTTGTTACCTATCCTTCATTCAGGTAATGGATTATTCCAGTTTAGATGCAGCACTTCAGACCTCTCTCTATTGAATAGTATAGGATTCTTTTGCATATATCATAATCTAAGTCACCGGTGATTCTAAATAGACTAAGGTGAAGTCCAGGTGTATGACATGTACTTTCTTTTGTGTGACCCTCCAGGTTTTTTACTCATTATAAATCTGTACAGGCTGCTAGTCTTTTCTCTGTTTTCTTGTAGATGACCATTAATAGCTTGGTTATTTGCTCCAAAATTTTTCTGTGAATTTCATTTAAGCAGAAAACCTGTAATTCCATGTATTATTTCCCCATCTTTTGAAGACTGGTATTATGTTTCTCCTCTACTCATCTACTCAGAGTTATTTACAGACAATTGCTAATGGGTTTTAAGTTGTATTTGGTGGCTCTTTGAGAATGACAAATGAAATAGTTCCTGAAAATTTGAAAATATTTAAGATTACCTATTCCCACTTAAAGCTGAGAAATTTTCTCTGTTGATGTCATTAATTGTGGTAACACCACTTGTTAGTGAAAACTAGTGCAAAAGGTATTAAATATCTTGGTCTTCTTTATCAAATTCTCCCCGATAATTCTGACGTTCTGCTGAGCACAGACCTTTCTCTCCCTGGTCTTTCTCCTAGTGTTAATGCCTTTATGGCTTCTTGTTTCACCTGACGGTCCTTGCTTATGGCATATTATTTGTTTCTTGACTTTTTCCTGTTTGCTTGAATAACATATTTATTCTTGTCCTCACAATCTGCAAAGGGAATCACCAGATATCATGACTCTGTTTACTCCTGCAAGTGGTAGCTGTGAATCTTAAAGCCCCTGAGCTGCGTGAATATTTTTGTGTGTCAGTAAGGCTAGAATTTCACCTGTCACCATCACAGCATATTAAGCTTGATCTTAACATCTTTCCTACCGATCCTAATTTTAATACATGCCTTTTTTGCCAATCTCTAACTTTTGGTGGTTATGCTGTTGTTACCATGCTGTGGAATGGAAACTCTTACTTCATTCTGGTTTAAAGAGGTCACTAGTTTTGTATTTTAGGATGTTGGAAGTATAGGAAATACCACTGAAATCTGCAGCATATTTAGGATGAGTTCATTATAACTAACCTTTAAAATGCCTCTGTTACACTTTTTTAACTTGATTCCAAACAGAGATACCCACATATGGTAGGACAGACTGTCTCAAAGTGACAATGACAGTGGCATTTAGGCACCTAAATAATTATGGGGTTCTGGACCCTGAATATATTGGGCAAGTTAGTGGACACAGTACGCTAAAACCTTGAGATGATTTCCATTTACTTTTTGCAGTAGCACACACACCAAACCTCACACTACCAGCCATGTTTTTGGCACACTGTACTATTAATGCAAATTAAATTAGGCTGCATGACATTAAGCCACTTGGGATTTTTCCAGGGCATCAATTTAGCAACATGTGCTTTCAATCACTGTATGTTCTGTTCCCTTGGAAACTAAAAAAAAATTACAATAAATTAAATATAAGTTGCAGCTTTTTTGTGTGTGTGTGCAGAAGTCAGAGTTCATTTTCTTTTTGACAATTGATGGTTTGCCTGTAATTTCAAACATTACCTTTGTATTTTTCTGAATGACAACCAGCAGCATCAGGAGTCTGCAGACAACTCCGTCTGCTATTGTGTCCTTTCTTCACAGATTGCCACTCTTTGCTTGTCTCTCCGTTATTCCTGCTGTCCTGTATGGCCTTCCCTTACCCTTCCAAGCTGAAAAGTTTCTTTTCCACCTTTGTTTCCCCTAACACCTTATGGCTATTTCTGCTCAGGAGACAAATGCATCTAGAGCTCACTCTCAAGGGAAATGAGGTCTTATCTAGCAGAGATTGGAGGTCTGTGGCCACACTGCTGTGGCAAGCCTAGATTTCTGTGAAAATAGGCACTTGGAATCAAATGGAGTCCAGCTGTGTTAGTGTGGTGAGGCATCCAAGGTAGTAAGCCCTTCGCCAAGCACACTAGCTCAGGACTGACGCTGCCAGACTGCATTTGGGCACAGGCTGGCTTATGTCAGCCTTTGTGGATATCTCCAGTACTTTCAGTTTTGGGGTCAATGAGAGAAGGTTTGTCCACATTTGCCAGCATAGCAGTATGCCAGCATGTGAATGAGGCAGAACTGGGTCATGCAAGCCCAGAACTGTGATCCTTAACCTGCCCATTCAGATGGCAGCTCAATGTTTTTGGTGCCTCAGTTTGTGAAGTTCTCTCGTCATCCTCTGATCATATCCATAGGTCTCTTGAACAGCCTTTTAATCACAGAGCAGCATGGCACATATCTCTAGTCTACTGCCATATAGGAGTCAAAAAACTAGGAAAAATGGATTTCCCTAAGGGGTCAATTGATTAGTTGTTATTAGAATGCACGAGGAAAATAAAAATGAAACACTAAAAGGCTTTTTTTTTTTCCCCTTAAGAGTTGAGAAGAACTGGAATAAACAGGGGAAAGGAGAAAAGAGGTTGTTACCAGCAAACTGTGAAAGGTCATGTTTAGGGCTGGGACGAGGGGCTGGCAGTAGCAAAGAGAGTTATGGCACGGCAGCACTGATGTAGTTGTATACATCTCTGAGGTAAATACAAGAAAAAACAAGCTAATCAAAACAGGAAAATATCCTGGAGCAAGGGAAAAGATTAAGGAGAAAGAATTGTGAAAGCCTGTGATTTTCTCATTATTCTCATTATTTTTATGTCTTTTTTAATTGTCCTTCAGTTCTCAAAGCCTTCTGCAAGTCTTCAGTGAAATGTAAGATTTAAATAGTTGCAAATAAATGGAACTCTGTTCCCATTCTCCCTGCAACACAACTCAAAATCTACAAAACCATATAAATACAATCCCAGTTTTAGAGTTTTTTGAAGTGCCATGTTTTTTAAACAGATTTTATTACAGGGAGGGAACTGGTAAGCTGGCACACGAACTCTGAGACCTTTATTCATAAAAACTAGTGCCTCACAAATAGCAGCACGCATGATAATGAACACTCGCACATACAGGCACACACGCACATCTGGACAGTGCTGAGAATGTGAAGCAGGGATAACAAAAGTGGCTGAGAGAAGAAACGGAGGAGTTTCTTTTAACAGGCTTTTACAAAAAGCTTATTTAATCTCATGCTTACTTCTAAATTAGGGGTGATTTGGCTGCCTCATGCAACGCAACTTCCAAAGATGTTTCCAGAATATAGATGGCAAAGGCAAAACACACACTTATGAGTACCGCCCCTCAGCATCTCTCTCTTCGTTTAGGACAAGCTATTTTCTTTTGAGAAATCTGTCAGGTAATTTGTAAACTTAAATGTGTGTTATCTTAGTGTTATCTTAAGTGTGTTATCTTTGTTTCACATTTTGTTTTAGTTGTGAAGAACACTGTAGTACTTTTTAAGAGTCTCTGTAAATTTACTTTTAGGAACATATTCTTATTAATCAAAATCATCTGCTGGGCTTACAAACTGTTTTCTTTACAGAATTGTTTTTGGAAGCTTAACAGTGTAATTCCAGGGATGATTTTGGCCCCAGTGCTTTAGAATCTGGGCCTGCAGAGGGACTTTATATAGCTGTTTGGGAGGAAGAACTTACACTGCCAATATATAGTCCTCTGCCAGAATTAGACCCTGATTCTGTAAACTACCTCTGTTATTTAAGCTTCTGCTTAACTTTAAGCATGTGCACACTGACATGAATATGAAATACTTGAATTCTTTTTGCACTGAGGTCCTCAGAAGACCATATTTGCTCAGGACACAGAGGGCCAGAAAGACTCTGGATATATGACATGAGAGTAGATTGCTGCTTGGAGGGCACACCCCCTGTGCCATGCAGCTCCACCTCGTACAACTTCCTCCATCCCCAGATGGACAGGATGCAATGAAAAGACACAAAAGGAGGGAGTCGGCTGGACAGGCAGAAGAGCCTTGTTAAGATTATGTGCTAGGCAAGGAATGGGCTAGTGTTGGTTGTAAAGGTGGGTAACATTCGTTTTCAGGGAGGAGGTTTGCTTAGCCTGGGGAAAAGGAGGCTGAGGGGAAACCTTACTGCTCCTACAACCACGTGAAAGGACGTTACAGCCAGAGGGGTTTCAGTCTCTTCTTCCAAATGAGAGGACGAGAGGAAATGGCTTCAAGTTGCGCCAGGAGAGGTTTAGATTGGATATTAGGAAAAATTTCTTCAATTAAAGGGTGATCAAGCATTGGAAAAGGCTGCCCAGGAAAGTGGTTGAGTCACCGTCCCTGGAGGTGTTTAAAAGACATGTAAATGAGGTGCTTAGGGACATGGTTTAGTGGTGACTTGGCAGTGTTAGGCTAACTGTTGGACTATGTGATCTTAAATGTCCTTTCCAATTGAAGTGATTCTAGGATTCTATGAAACACAAAGCCTTTGATGATACAAATCTTAGTGTATATGTTCTACCATTCTTCAGCCTTCCCTGCTGTAAGAAGTGAATCCAGGTATTGGTGATTGTGTGGTGTTTTAACACTGTCTATTGACTTTTTTTTTTTTGCTGAGAAGTGTTTAATACTATTAAAATGTCTAGATCCAAGGATAAGCCCAGACATGCTCAAAGTACTGAGCAAGAGCAGGCTTACAGCCCACCCTAAGTGCAGCTATACCTACTGCCTTCCCTCTGCTTGAAGGGGAAAATGATGAGTTTAGACACTCCAAAAGGAAAATTGAGGGAAATTAAGCTTTTCAGAATAATTTGTGGGACTGAATTTTTAAAGTTTTTCTGAAATCCCAGAAGAAGGATTACATCTTGGAGGACAGAGCTGAGATTCTGTTAGGGAACAGAAAGCAAAACTAGAGTAGAAATAAAGTAATCACACAAAAATACATATTTTTAGGTTAAAGCCCTAAACCAAACCGTTAATTTGAAATGGAGATATTTAGTGTGGAAGAGCAAATATAAGAGCAATAAATGCTATAAATATTTTACCCTATACACCATGCTGTCAAATAAAAATAGAAAAATTAAGGACATTGTCTGGTTCCAACTGCTGACTCCGCTTCTTTTGGAATCAAACAAAAAAAATGATTTGTTGATATGTAACAGGCCATGTGTGATAGCAGCAGTATTCTAAAAGTGACTTTTTTTTTCTGAAAGAAATGTGAGAGTAAAAAAAAGCAAATCAGGCCCAGTGTTTAACTCTGAGGAGAAGAAAATGAGAAAACTGAAGGAGGGAATTCGCAAATTGCTGGACATAAAGAAAGGTACAGTGTAGGTATAAGGAACTGCATCAGAAATCACGTTTCAGATATTGTTCTAGCAAAGGCTTTAAAACAAGGCAAAAAAAGACATATTGTCCAACAGGAAATTCTGGTATGTTGAAATTTATTTCCATTCTGGACTGGCATGAAAAGATGAAATTAGAGGGTTTTGTGGAAAAAAAAAAAAAAATTACAGGAAGTTTCTGTCCTATATAGTTATGGAGAACTATAAAAACAATGTGTTGTGAGTGACTCCAATGTCTCAAAATCCAGACAGACAACAAAGCTGTTTTTAAAATTCTTTCTTCAGTTTTGGTAGCTGAAACCTGTTTTATCTAAATACTTGCTATTAGCTAATAACCAAATAATGAAAACAGCCTTTTCAGATACTTGAGCAATACATAAATCTAATTCAGAGTCTTCTGAATGAAAATGCAGACTTCTTCACTGCTTCCAGTAGGTTCGGGCTGTACCTCAGCACTATAAAGGCAATTGCCAGAGCAGCACACTTGCAGGAACCGCACAATGGCCTGTCTTCTTGCTTTGCATAAAGCACAACCCCAAGGCAAGCCAGCTGCTGCTGGGGCAGCTGTGAGAGGGGCAAGGGCATGAAGAGGAAATTACTGCATGGGACCAGGGCATTCCCTCCAGAAAGCAATAGCTGCCTCTTTCCCTTGGCAGTAAGAACAGCAAGTGCCTCATTCATGTCACAGTAACGTTCAAGTTTGCCTACACTATCAAAACACCTTTAGCCAGCTTTGTCTAGCTCTAATGTGTTAGCTGAAGAGAAGGTACTATCCACGTAAGTGATCAGGCATGGATTCAGCTTTGGTGTCTACCGCATGTTTGTCTGCTACGGCGGCTAGATGCATAATTTCCCATTACAGAGAATAGCTGGAGAGCTTACTTAGCTGACCAAATGTAGGTGTCTATTTAAAAGAGAGAGAAATTGTCTTCTAGACTCCACTGACTCTGTTTACTAGATATCCACTGATTATATGGGAAGCCTGGACAACTTCCCTAATCTAAACACCTGCTCAAGTGTAGATATCAATAAATTGATGAGATTAATTTTACCCAAGATGTCCTTTAAATGACTACATAAAATACACCATATGTAAACTTTAAAACTGCATAAAGTAAAAATAAGAAATGTTTCTTTGGCTAGCCCTAGGGCTCCCCATTGAACATCTTAGATCATGGTTTTAAAAGCTCATTTAAAATTTATGATTTCTTGAAAAAACCTCATGAAATGTTAGTTTGTATCCTTCATTCTCCTCTAAAACCTCATACATGTATGTTAATGAACTGACCTTATCTGGAGACTTAAGAGAATCTGAGCAGTATATAATGACAGCTTGCTAATATTGTATTTAAGCTTGACATTGTCCTAGTCATCATGGTTTTGTTTTTCTTTACATCATTCTGAATATACAGTTACCTGTTCACAATGTGTCTTTGTGCAAAAAGGCTGGTTTAGGAAAGGATGTTCCTCTACGTTCTAATCTACAACAGATATAGATACATTACGATTTGTTTTCTATAGAATTACATGTATTTTTGGGAAACAAGATTACTCACTTTTGCTTCCTTAGCAGTGACATATGCTCTAACATACTCCCTGCATAGCTGTCATGTTAAAATAATGCTAAGAGTGGAAGAGTTGCTGTATCTACAGAGCTTTTAGTGGAAGTGCAATTGTAATTTTTGATTGTCTTATTTAATGAACAAGTAGCAATATCTTGTCGCCCAGATTCAGATCTCCTGTGAGCAACATCTGGTCTTCTTTAGCAGTCTATTGTAAAGGCCATTATTCAGTCTTTTATATGTTAATGACTTTGAATGCCTTCATTTTTCTGAAACCACAAAGCTATACATTTTTGCCTGATGACACTGCCATTTGCAGCACTGCTACTAATCCTGCCATGGCTACTAGTGTAATATGATAGAACAGTGTTGAAATGAATTATCAGAAACCAAGTGCATATAAAACCAAGTGTACAGAAACTGCCTTCTTCTCAATCCAACTTTAGCATAGCAGCTTTCTCTGAGGGAAGCTCCAGACCATTTTCTTTTTAACAAATGGCTCTGAAATAGGAGTTGAAAGCCATTTAAGTCTGTGTTGTGCACTACACATAACAATGTTGCATAAAGAATAAAAGCTTATTGTTATGACATAATGACTATCTCATTTAAAATGACTGGAATACTGAGCAACTGACAATTTTCACTGGACACAACAGGTTGCATTCATTCAAGGAGTAATCCTGTGGTTGACCAATGTCTGTCAAACACTTTGTCATGGAAAACTATCATTTTGAAAGTATCCATGGTGTTATGATTTTATGAATACCTTTCAAATCTAATTGGAATGTAATAAATTTTTCCTTTGGTCATTTCAGAACATGTAACACTAAAATTGTGTGTTTGTGGGAAGAATGCACATGATGGGCTGGAAGTTAATTTACATGGTGCCCATTTCAAACTGAAGTCTGTGAGATCTTATGCAGGTTTATTGCTGTTTCTTCTGCAGTCTGTGCATTGTCTTCCATCCTGTATGGCATTCCAAACTGAGCAGCCTCCAGGGGACAGTGTGGACTACTACTTTGTGTTGTCACCTAGTGTTCTGACAGGGTGAAGAAAAATGTTTGGCACACCCTTTCGTTGGTAACATATAGTGATAGACATGAGTGTGTCTCAGCCAAGCTGTTAAACATTTAAGTGTGTAATTAAATATAATCAGTATCCATATTAGTACTGACAGTTTATGTTCTTTTTATAGGAAGTATTTAGTAACCTTTGTACTTGTCCTCATCAGTCACTATTTTTTTTTCTAATAATTCATACTGCAGTGGTAATGGGACAGGCCAGTTGGCTTAAGAAATCCTTTTCTTCTTCAAATCCAAAATACAGAATTCTCATCAGCACATGAAAGGAGCCTTTCATGGCTGGGGTCCTACCTGCTTATACCTTATAATTCAGGATCTCAAGTCAAGGAGAGGATCACTGCAGGAGTGAGAGGGGACTGCCAGTGCGAAATTCAGTGCTTATTAGATCCATGTTGAGTATGCTTGGTTAGGTCTGTGTTTGGAGTATACATACTTGATTTGGCCTTAGCTATGGTCTTTTCTGTTGTAGATATTATGCAGTTATTTTTGTGTTTTTCTCTTTTAAGTACCTAATGCAATAAGATAAGAGAAAATTCAAATCCAGGGAAGGCTGCATTTTCTCTATTGTCTTATTAGACATAAGAATAGATATTTCTCCTTAAGTTCCAAATGATGAGACCTCTCCATGAGAAAAGAAAGATCCTATCAATGAGATGTTTTTGTAATGTTTCACTTAATAATCTTTCTGTGAAAAACACTGATTAAAAAAAAAAAAAGTAGAAAACCTTATCCTGGATCAGAGTAGAAAAAGATGGACAGCCTATCTAGGAGATGAAGTGAGTTTGGCTCCTATCTGTATCAGACAGGATATTACAAACTTAAACCTGAATGCAAAGTGATGCCACTCAGTGAAATAAAGTGAAAGGGAGCAGGAACTGATGACTTCAAATGTTCAGAACTAAGCGGATCCACTAAATCCTCTAAGCCCAGCCCTGGCTCTAGGGAGGTTTTAGTGATTACTGAGTGAGGGCATAATGAGCAATGCTAGAACAGGGGGTGGATATTTCCCTCCAGCATTTTTCTCAGCTGGACCTACATAGCTATTTTTTTTCACATCCTTTGCCCAATACCTGTCACTGAATTAGGGTAAAGATAATCCAACAAACAACATAACTGGGCATAGTTCCTGCACTGAGGAAGCTAGTGTTATTAGCAAATGGAAAATAGAAAAGCTAAGGTGAAATAGCTTGCCAAAGTCATACAGGAAATCAGGAAAAGAGATAGGAATAGGATCTTGACTTCATGCTCTCCACCAATCCACTGTCTGCTGGATTAAGCTGCAACAGCATTACTGGATTACCTTAATCCAATGTGTCTTCTTAGGTTCACGAATCGGAGCTCATATTAAACCCCAAAATGGGTTCTCACCTGAGAATCAGCAGTTTAAAACTATTTAAACACAATAGCTTTTGATTGGATTACAAAGCAACAGAGCCGGCAAAACGTGACGTAAGGCTTCATCAGTGTGGTGTTGGTGGAACCAGTGGTATCCATAAAACAGTCAAGAAAAGCCAGCTTGTTGCTGATGAATTTTCAGTGGAAGGACGGTGACATCTAGTGGTACTGCACAGCCCTTCACATTATGTCTTGAAGCATGTTGACAGTAGTAGGCGACATGCTATTTTACATATTTAATTCATTTGCTTTTCAGTATCAGCTTTTCACCAAACACAATGGCCTATGAATTTCTGACACATAATTGCCCCATTTGTAGTTACACTGAAAACGAAAGTTGTCATAAAGGAGTAATTCAGTAGTCTGCAAATACAGCTGTATTATAAAACTCTTTGCAAATATTGTGACAACAACTTGGATTTTTCTCTCTAAATTAATGATTTAAGTTCAAGAGTTACTTCCATCAGAATGACATGATGGACTGTTTCAGTAGGGACTTAGTTCCAGGGAGTGATTTATCCCTCTGAGAAAAAAAGTTATAAGAAAGGATGGAACAAAGCATCCTTCAGGTGCTTTTCTCTCTAGTTTGGTAATTAACTGTGACAGCTGAAATTAGGTAAGATGAGTCATACTAAAATGACTTTGATGCTTCTCTCTCATTCAAAGTCTAATTGTTCAGTCATTGAAAGAACTGCTGGAAATGTGTCTTAAAAAGAAGGCTGGACAACAAAAAAAGAAAAGATGGGGTATGCAGGGAAACTAAAGTAGTATCTCTAACAGGAAACTAACCACTGTCAGGGCTTATGTTTATTGCTGAAGCTCAAATATAACACTTACTAACCTGCTGGACCAGCCCACGATCAAGGCCAGCTGGACCCTCACAAGTAGTTGTTGGGCATGGGCAGGAGACATTCCCAACAAACTGTGTGTATGGCCCCTTGGCTGGGGGCCCAAGACAGGTTCATAGTATGGAGGTATGCTGTTCCATGCCAGTTGCTTTACTAGCACAGATATAGTCTGTTATTCTAAGGAGAGATCTATCAGTGAGATGCTCTCCAAACACAACAGTGGTAAGTGCTTATAATGTTTGTGATGCAGCTTAAAAATGCAACAGTCAAGAGAATTCCTAAATTTTTTCACCATACACTGACTCCCTCCTCCTTTATCTTCGCCTTTAGCTAGCCCAGTATCAGGTTCCCGAGTAAATTTGGTATTATATGTGGTATGTGGAATGTAGTATAAGCCATTTTGCTGTCCATACAATTTTATGGCTATGACTGTACTAAGGCTATTGCAATCTAGAGAGGCTGGAGACATGGACTGACAGAAACCTCCTGAAGCTGAACAAAGACAAATGCAAAGACTAGGACAGAATAACCCCATCACATCTGTACAGGTGGGAGGACTGACTAGCTGGAGAGTAGCTTTGCAGAAAATGTGCTGATGGTCTTGATAACAATAATTTCTGCATGAGCCAGCAGTGTGCCCTAGCCACCAGTATCCCAGGCTGTATGAACAGGAGGGCAGCCAGCAGGCTGAGAGAAGTAATTCTTACACTTTGTTTGGCACTTATGAGACTGAATTTGGAGTGCTGTGTTCAGTTTTGGACTCCCTAGTAAAAGAAGGGGATTGACAAACTGAAGTAAGTTTAGCAGAGGGCTATTGTGGAAGGTTGCTCAGTGGCTGGAGTACTTGCCCTGTGAGGAGAGGCTGAGGGACAAGGACTTCTTCACCTTAAAGAAGGGAAAGTTCAGGCAAGATCTGATTGCTGTCTTAACGTACCTAATGGGAGAGTTTGGAGAAGACAGAGCCAGCCGCCTTCTGGAGAAACACAGTAAAAGGGTGAGAGGCAACAGGCATGAGACAGAACTTGGGAAATTTTGACTTTATATACCAAAAAACGTTTTTACCATGGGATGGTCAAGCACTGGAACAGAGACCCACAGGAGCACTGGAATTTACATTTTTGGAGGTATTTAAACCTTGGTTGGACACAGTGCTTAGCAACCTGACCTAACTGGCCCTACTTTGAGTAGAAGGTTGGACTGGTGGCCTCCGGAGGTTCCCTCCAGTCTGCATGCTTCTACGATGCTAAAAGGAAGCTATTCCAGAAAGTCAGTAAATCAGCACTTTAAGGATATAGGATCATAGAACAGATTGGGTTGGAAGGGACCTTTAAAGGTCATCTAGTCCAACACCTCTGCAAGGAGCAGGGACATCTTCAACTAGATAAGGTTGCTCAGAGCCCTGTCCAACCTGGCCTTGAATGTTCCCAGGGATGGGGCATTTACCACCTCTCTGGGCAACCTGTGCCAGTGTTCCACCACCCTCATTGTAAAAATTTTTTTCCTTATGTCTAGTATGAATCTACCTCTTTCTATTTAAAAACCACTACTCCTCATTTTTTCACAACAGGCCCTCCTAATGACTTTCTCCTCATCTTTCTTATAAGCCCCATTTAGGTACTGGAAGACCGCTATGAGCTCTCCCCAGAGCCTTTTCTTCTCCAGGCTGAACAGCCCCAACTCTCTCAGCCTGTCCTCACAGGAGAGGTGCTCCAGCCCTCTGATCATCTTTGTGGACCTCTTCTGGATCCTCTCCAACAGGTCCACATTCTTCTTATGTTGGGGGCTCCAGAGCTGGATGCAGTACTGCAGGTGGGGTCTCACCAGAGCAGAGTGGAGGGGCAGAATCAGCTCCCGAGACCTGCTGGCCATGGTCCTCTTGATGCAGCCCAGGATGAGGTTGGCTTTCTGGGCTGCAAGCACACACTAACAGCTCAGGTTGAGTTCCTCATCCACCAGTATCCCCAAGTCCTTCTCCTCAGGGCTGCTCTTGATCCATTCTCCACCCAGCCTGTATTTGTGCTTGGGATTGCCCTGACCTATGTGCAGTACCTTGCACTTGGCCTGATTGAACTTCATGAGCTTTGCGTGGGCCCACCTCTCCAGCCTATCAAGGTCCCTCTGGATGGCATCCCTTCCCTCCAGCAGGCTGATCACACCACACAGCTTGGTGTTGTCGGTGAACTTGCTCAGAGTGCACTCTATCTCACTGTCCATGGGTCCATACCGACCCCTGAGGAATGCCACTCGTCACTGGTCTCCACTTGGACATTGAGACATTGACCACCACTCTCTGAGTGCGGACATCCAACCAATTCCTTATCCACCAAGTGGTCTGTCTGTCAAATCCATGTGTCTCTAGTTTAAAGACAAGGATGTCATGCAGGACAATGTCAAACGCTTTGCACAAGTCCAGGCAGACGACGTCAGTTGCTTGTCCCTTGTCCACATGAAAAAAAAGAAGTCTGTGAGTATGCATACTTATTTTTCTTTTTAGAAAGTCTTAGCAATCATTTGAATGTGAGTCAGTCGTGAGTCATTAGTCAGGTCATGTATTTATCTTACAGTCATCCTCCAGAATTAATCACCAAGGATAAATATCAGCTGACCTTCATATATACTAAAAGTATACACTAGGGAAGACAAACTAAGTACTTTTTGTGGTTAGCACTTGAGAATCTAAGCAATGAAGGTTCCTCTACTGTTTAGAATAAGATGCAATTTTAAAAAATTACCAAGTACACTGCTCTCGAGTCTCAAGTTATTAAAACTAAATGAATGATGCTTCAAGTGTGGAACATTCTGGTTGAGAACGATGTACACTTGTGGATTTTTCCATCATGGAAAAACCAGACATATCAGATTCAGACAGAAACTGAACCTGGTGCTGCATTTAGAAATTTACATAGTCATCAGGACTTCCTTCCGTGAGCCTTTGGTTCTTTTTGTGCGTTCTGTACTGTTAAGTATTCTATCATAGTTTAGCCCCGCTCAGGACCAAGCTACGCAGTCTCTCACTCACTCCCCTCATCCCCTGAGGGAACAGGGGAGAAATAATGAGATAATGTAACAAAAAGGCTCAAGGTTTGAAATAAGGACAGGGAGAGATCATTGAAGTTACCATTACGGGCAAAACAGACTTGACTAGGGGAACACTACTTATTTATTCTTATTAATAAAACCAAAGCAGGATAATAAGGACGAGAACAAAAAAAAACTTCCCCCCACCCCTCCCTCTTCCCAGGCTTAACTTCAATTACCTCTACCTCCTTCCCCCACTCCAGGGGGGAATAGGGAATGGGGGTTATGGTCAGTTCATCACTTGTTGCTTTACGCTGCTCCTTCCTCCTCAGGGGAAGAACTCCTCACATTCCTCCCCTGCTCCAGTGTGGGGTCCCTCCCACGGGCTACAGTCCTTCATGAACTGCTCCAGCATGGGTCGTTTTTCTACGGGGTGCAGTCCCTCTGGAACAGCTGCCCCAGTGTGGGCCCTCCATGGGCCACAGCCTCCTTCAGGCATCCGCCTGCCCCGGCGTGGGATCCTCCCCGGGCTGCAGGGGGATCTCTGCTCCTCCGTGGGCCTCCATGGGCTGCAGGGGCACAGCCGGCCCCACCATGGGCTGCACCACGGGCTGCAGGGGAATCTCTGCCCAGAGCAGCATTACTGCTCCCCCTGCTTCTGCACTGACCCTGGTGTCTGCAGCCGTTCCTCTCACCAGAAATTCCTCACAATGGACTCAGGCAGACGCCTCTCAGGTTCTCTTCACATCTCATCTCCTCTCCACTTCTTGCACCCAGGCTGGGCTGAGTTGGGCCCAGATGGCCACCCGGCGGGAAGCCAGAGAGTGAGGGCCACAAGGCCCACAAGGCTCCTACCTCCATCTCTCTGCCTCCACTTCTGCTTCTTCACTTCTTCTCTTTTTTTTAAAATTTTCCCTTTCTTAAATACATTATCGCAGAGGCATTACCACTGAACATTCCATCACCAATCGGCTCAGCTCTGGCCAGCAGTGGGTCCATCCTGGACCTACCTGTCTTACCAGAGTCCACCAGACAAAGGGGAAACTTCTAGAAGCTTCTTCCAGAAGCTACCACTGTAGTCCCCCACTAAACAAAACCAACACAGTTCACATAGACTTTTAGGTACTGGGTTTATTATACCATTGAATATTACAGCTACACAGGCAATGAAGGGTCCGTTTAATAGCTCAGTCTTCAAGCTGGCTGGACATAGATCATACCCGGTCCACTAAAAGTCTCTTTATGCAGTCTAGGGTTTGAACTAGTAAGTCCAGTGTGTGGATTTACCATGTCAAGCATGGCAGCACACTTCCCAATGCCACATCAGCTAAATGTCTGCGAAGAGCAGACCCATGTCTTTCTTCAGCTCTGTGCTCTCTTCCTTAAGTGCTTCTCAGGAATGTAGAAATAGCACATAATGCAGATGGCAGGATAGTCTTCATTTAGCACAATGTATCCTTCAAATCCGTAACTTCCTTAGGCTTGTAATAGCCTGAAATGAAGTTTCCAGATATGCTGCAAGGCCAACATTTCTGCCTGCTAGTGAGAAGAAGCTCACTTGTGAAGGTCGAGAAATACAGAGGATATACTAGACATACAGTTTGTGGAGGCTGTCTTCTTTGGGTTTTGATGGATATTGGAAAGTCTGCTTGTTTTTTGTACCTGTACTTTTAATTTTCTGAGAGTTAGAATTATCTTTTGGTTGTCTAAAATAAGTGCCTAAGTTGGTAAAGCAGAGCTCATGTTATGCAGATTTAGGAAATGAGTGTTGGTTTTCTTTTTTTAAGGCAGCAGAGAAATACTTGATCGTCAGCCCTCATTTGCCAAAAGAAGTCTACGGGTTAATTATGGGAGTGTTGGTTTGGTTTTTTTTTTTTTTTAAGGCAGCAGAGAAATACTTGATCATCAGCCCTCATTTGCAAAAAGAAGTCTATGGGTTAATTATGAGACTTGAAGTTAGGTTTCCAATTTTCCATTTAAATTGCATGAAAAAGTTTGGTGTCCTCGATACCAGAAGAAAAGATAAAGTAAGTGGAATGCCTGCTGTTCTTCAAATTCTACCTTCATGACACCTTTTAATAACAAACATAAACACTTGCCACCTCAGTAATATTTAATATTATATTAATATTATATTAATATTTATATACATTAGCTTTCTTCTGCAACACTTATGTTCTTCATCCAGTTCATACTGAGCTGAGTCTACTTATCAGTCTTCCGTTTGCATGATCTTTGGAATACTACAGCTGACCGCATAAATTTTCTCATAAAAGTGTACCTCTTTCACCATCTGAATATTGTAATTGTGCAAGCAACAAAGTCTGATACTGCAAATGCTTTGATTGCCACTTAGCTATCACATCAGAATCCAAATAGCTCCCTCTGCCTTTCAAAACGACAGTAGATTCTTTCCTCTAGTCACTCAACTTCTGTTTCTTTCAGTTTACTCACTAATTTCACAATGAAGATTATTCATTTAGCACTAAGCTATCTCAAAGAGTAGAGGTTAAAATCAGCTCACACTCCTGCATTTTCTGCAGATACAAAACAAACCTTGGGAAAATTGCATGCAATGGCCTGAAACAGCACATATGGGACGCCCACTAGTTAGATGCTTCCCAAAACCTGGTGAATATGTGAGGTATTATTTTGTAATTGCTACAATAGCACTGAAATACTATATAAAACTGATTAAGAAATCTAGTTTTCCCAAAGGACTTCTGATTTTTTTAGCTAATGGCCATTGATGTCATGAAACCAAGCTTTGTCAAAGCATGTCTTCAAGATAAGCTTTTATCTTTATGGGACTATGAAGGCAGAGTGGTATTAAATATCATCATTATTCTCAGCTGCCCTGCTGCAATGGCATCTAAAGCCAAAGAACGTAGAATGTGCCTGTACATATTTTGAACTTCCAGCTGGAAGACTCCTTACTTTGAAATTATGTGAGGGGCTTTCGCTAAATTCATCTGGACTCTTGGCTCTCACATGGGAACTAGAAAGTGGTCCAACTTTGAAGTTAATTATTTTAACATCTTTCCCTAATCAAAAGGAATCTTTGCTCAAAACCACATTTTTTTCCCCCCATTTCCGCAGTCCTCTAACAAAGATTCTCTGATTTTTCTTTAAGGGGGGGGAGGGGGAAGGTGTGGTGTGATCTTTGATCTATAAACGAACATAGGCAATTTTAGCCAAAAAGGAATTTGTCTCAGAAACTATATTAAAATAGCATTTGAAACATAACCCAAACTTATTTCTAACTGATGTTGTTTGGCGTGCTATGTAGTTCTAGAAACACTTAATTTTGAAGGATGCATAATTGAAGACTTTATCCTGTCATATGAATTTTATACTCCTATGAAGATATTTGAAAATCATAAAAGAAACATGTTTTTGCTCATAGATTTCATTTAGTAAAGATGATAATGGCTTTCCCCTACTGCATGTATCTATGCTATGAGTTGCTTTAAACTATCATGTCAGCTGTTATTGTAATGTATAATCTGTTTTAAAATAAGCTAAAGACACAAGCCATAAAATAATGAACATCTTTTCAACAGTTAGGATTGTGTCTATTGGGTATGTGGTATTTTACGTGGAGCATACTGATGTCATCTAAGCTGGAGAATGCTGTAGACTGTACATAAACCAAAAAAAAATCTGTTAACATAGAAATCTCATCTGAAGCAGGTGGGAAGAAGCTGACACCCTTTCTTCAGCCATTAAATCAGTCACAGAGAAACACTTTAAGTATGAACATGACACTGTCTTTCCTCCAATGAATAAACAGTATCATGCTCGGTCTGAAGATTAATGAACTTTTAAACTTTTAAAATGTCTTGTAAAGAGAGCTGGGCCAATAAGAGCGTGAAAAGATCTTATGGAGAGATATATTTCTTCCAGTTTTGAAATACCTTGGATATTTTGGGCTAGTCTATTAACTTTGTCAACAAAGACACAAATTTCACTACTAGTCATACCTTTATGTAGACATGAGAGGGCAAGGTAGAGTCTTTACTAAAGTTCTTTTTTGGACCTACTCCTGAGTCACAAACAAAGCACGTGGCTAGACAGGCAATTAAAACTTAACTGGTTAAACCTGGAGGTACTCCTACTTGGCTGAAATCTGGTTCTTGTACTCCAATATAAGATGCAAGTTTTTTTCTCCTTTCAATATTAGAGGTTTATTTTGAGGCTATAGCATTTGATTTAGCATTTGTGTTTAACATTTTAGGCAAAGTATGAGTTTTCTAATTCAGGGTCTTTTTAAGCACTCATTTAGCCAACACAAAGCTGGTAAATGCTTTTAGGTTTAGGATAACTTGGATATTGCAGATTATCTCAGTATACACAGAAAATAGATCCTTTTTGAACTGTCAGTTTGCTTTTTTGAACCGAGAGATCTATGGCTGGATAATATATTTGTATCAAAAGCTTATGACGCAGCTGTCAGCAAAGCACGCTAGTACCTTTAACCAGACTGTCTACTGGGGCCTTTTATCCCAGTCCTTGCAGCTCCCACATCAAGAGGAATGATACTACAATGTACACCAAGCAATAAAATTGATCTGTGACTAGAACATCAGTAGATAGTCCAGGGATTTTAAATGTAGGTTAAACCACAGCACTGGTTCCTGGCACCTCTTATCTAATGTTATAGTCAGTCTCAGGGTGCAGGAAACATTTAAAGCCTTTAATAAAGTAGAAAAAATAAAAATGGTCCTTTAAACTTTCACTTACTTCACCACTTATATTCAGTTTCTGTATTGAACTTCTTGAGGGTTTAAAATATCCTATGTAAAACTTCTTCACAGTATTGTGTGGCTGGAAGGCAGGCAATTGTGATTTGACAACATGATGACAAAGGTTTTTAACAGTGGTAAAATGTTAGTAATCTTGGTGTATGTAATACAGTCCCTTGTATAAAATAATGGGTACAGTCTGGTCACATATCCCTGAGACAAACACAAAACCGGAGGAAATGCAAGACAGGGCTGTTAAGATGATCAAGGGAAATGGAGACCTGTCTGTGTGAGAAGAGCTTGTCTGGTCTCTGTCAATGAGGCCTGAGAGATGATATGCCTGGTCTCCATCAATATTTTAGAAGGTAAACACTGTAGAGGAAAAAAAGCTAATTAAACTAAAGGATAATGTTGGCACAACAGCAAACAGGTATAAACTGACCATGAATACATTTAAGCATGAAATAAGAATAATATTTCTAACCACTGAAGGAAACAAGTTTTGAAACAGGAGATGCAGCAGCGAAATGCCCAAGAACAGTAACGATGATTTTACATTACAGTTTGTGTAAGTTTACGACATCACTGGCTGTGATTACAAGGGAAAAGATTCAATAGCTTTACCCTGGCCACATTTGGCCACTGTCCTTTATCAATCAAGGGAAAAACTTCCAGATGTGCTTGAAGACTACAGTATGTGCGATGAGGAAAAGGAGGGAAGTTGTTCCCTAAATGGTCAGTCATCTGATCTAAGGCCTTATCCCTTCACCCTTCTAGTGAAGAGTGGCTAGATTCAAAATTAAACATCCAAAGTATAAATACTTGATACTTAACTGAGTTGCAACTCAACATTTAAATCTCTTTTCTATAAAATACATTGTGAGTCTTAAGTAAAGGTCGCGTTTTGTTTATCCATGAATTAACAGTATTTTCATTTCCATTTTATTTCCTCTCAAAGAAGAGAATGGTTTTATATTCTATATTCTTGGAAAATCTCAACCCAAACGCTAGGTTTCGATCTTTCTCCTGTACTCCAAAAATTCCTCCAAATACCATTGCAGCTCTGACCATCAATTAGCAGAAAGTTAAGTGGAACTTAATGAAAGGGAGCATATTATCTGGGATGTATGTAAAGTGCCTCCTGTCCCAATCCCACTCATAACTTCCTCTCCCAGCCCGGTCAGTCTGAATGTTGCAAACAGTTCAGACAATACAGAAATGTCATGGAAATATAGAAAAAAAAACCATCTCCTGAGAATACTGCAAGTGATCAAGTAAAAAAAATAATGAAAGAAGAAAACTTTTAAGAAGAATAAAAAGTAAGCTTCATCTTGCCACCAAACAGAATCTCAAAGATAAAAATGCAGTAACTGTAGCACTTCTTGCAGTGCCAGTATGCCAATTTTTGCTTATTTCGAGTTTCATAAACAACTCTGCATATTTTAGCAGAGTTGAATTCCTTTATTAAAGCCAAGTTCACAGGTTTTGCAGTTTCCGACAGGCTGTTATTCTGTTCACGCTCAGTGCTGTGGGGACCCACTACCCTGTGAAAGTCTTTCCCACAGCAGCAGAGAGCAGGCAAGCCCAGGGTTTACACTGACAGATGCAGAGGCCGTCAGGCTGGCTTGTGCTCCTCGTGCCCTGGGCCGAGTCAAATTTCCATTTTTTGTCAACAAATTATCTCGTATTTCTGCTATGGTTCTTGGTTTGTACAAAATCCTTCGTCCTTAGTAGGGGTTCTCTACAGAAAAGGGTTCAATCTGTTTTTTAAAAATTTATTTATTTTAGAGAGAATTTATCACCATCATTTAGACTGAGCAGTGGGTCTTTCACACCAGCTGGGCAGGTGAGGGGGGGTAATTATCTCCCGAAAATGAGCACGTAGAAAATCGGTTCCAAAACGCTGTATTCTCGAAGGAGAGCGGGAGAAGGCTGCTTGTCTGTGCAACACAACCGCTCCGATTGAGATGTGGGCCTCCCTCGTAAGTATGGACTCGGACTGGGCAGAAAGGGCAGAGGAACCGGCCCAGCGCGCTCGCCAACCACCAACAGGCCAGAGCCGGCAGTGAAAGCAGCCTCCACCCCGACCCGGCCTCCCGCTGTGCATGCCGGGAGCTGTAGTTCCCGTCTCCGCAGAGGCGGCTGGGAGCCTAAAACGCATGCGCAGAAGCTGCACCACGCTGCCGCTGGAGCGGGGCCATCCAGCTACGCGACACCCGAAAAGCCCCGCCCCTTCCTGTCCCGACAGCGCGCTCTCTCTCGGAGGAGCTTGCCGATTGGAAGGTTAGCTTGTTCACGTGGCTGCCAGCCGCCAATCAGACCTTCCAGTTGCTGAACTCTGCCCTTCCGCTGTCTCTCGGCTGTGCGAAATGGCGGCGTCCAGCGGGCGGCGGCTGCTGTGGCACGGCCGGTGCTGGTTCTCGCAGACGGAGTCCGCTGTCCCCGCACAGCCCCCCGACTCGCTCTACCCGCCTATAGTGGCTTCCATCACGGCGAAGAGCAAAGCGGCCCGGCGGCGGCGCCTCGAGTATTTCAACCAGCGGGTGCACACAGCGGCCTCGATCGAGGAGAAGCTGCGGCTCTACGGGCGGCTGCAGCGGCCTAAGTACATGCTTTACCCGCAGACCTTCGCCCTCAACGCCGACCGCTGGTACCAGAGCTTCACCAAGACCGTCTTCGTACCGGGGCTGCCCCTGAGAGCGGCATCGGCAGCCGGGAAAGCTCCGGGAGCCGTGGCGCCGGAGGCCGCAAAAACCCCGGGGGGCGCGGCGGGAGTGGCAACCGAGGCCGCCAAAGCCCCAGAGCCGGGATTGGCGGCATCAGGCGCTGGGAAAACCCCGGCAGGAGCGGCGCCGTACCTGGATATGGGCGAGCTGCGATCCCTTGCCTGCGACGCCCTCTTACAGGAGAGTTTCTACCAGAATAAGAAGCGGCCGATCCTCTTCCGCCATCAGGATCACACGCCTGGCCCGTTCCTTACGCAGCTCGTTTCCACCCTCACCGCTTTCCTGTGCGGTCGCAACCCACTGTTGGCTGCCTCTTCCCTTGGTGCGGAGTGGGAGTGGGAGGGAGTGGGTCGTGGGAGCCCTTGCATGGTGGGGCCAGTCTGTGAGCCTGGCAGGAGTGTCGGTGGTGTAGCCAAGTTGTTCAGACCTTTACTAGTAGTTCATCTCATCTCCATCGTCCCACGTGGTGCGAGGGGATTTTGATATTTTTGTTTTATTGCAGCTACAGAACAAGAATCGTTAGGATTTTAAATGCGACGGGGTGATCTCTATTTCTTGCTATCCCTCTGTTCTGTTCCAGATCTAAAACCTGAAGTTAACTATTACTGGCATCATGGTGAGGAAGTTGTTGTTCATGGACATCGAAAGGGTAGAGTTGATCCTGTGCGGTTTCAGATAGATGATAACCCGCACCTCCAGATCCGTGTACCAAAGCAACTTCCACAGGTGTGGATGTTTTCAACAGCAAGTTGAAATATGCATTTTCACTTCTGTTTCTGACAGCCACTGAAACTGTTTGATAGGTAGTATGTGAAAGATCTGCTTAATCAGGCATGTAGCGCATTTGTGTATTTTTCAAGTCTTAATACCCTTACCACTTTGTTATGGTAACTGCTTTATAGATATTGAGACAGTTTTATGAACTTCAAGTTGGTCATCTTTGTGCCTTAGGTAAAATGTATGTTGTTACACTTAATTAAATTGAGTTTTTAACTCATTTTATGCTTGTAAGTGGAGGCAAGTGTAAGAAATGTGATGTGGAACATTCTCTCCTCAGTGCAAGAGAATAAGGTGAGGGAAATGGGGAAGAAAAGAATGGAGTAAGAAAGAGCAAGTATTATCTGAATGTGAGCTCTCTTACCTGCTAGTACTGTTAAACAGTTGTTTTCTTGAATGCTCATTTTTCTGGAATCTGATTGAATATTCTAATGTTTTTCTTGTAGGCTTATACAGTGGTAATTATGTAGCCTGTGAGGGTCTCTGTTGTCCAGTTTTCACCACAAACGGAAAACTTTGCTCCACTTTCTGTAAATGCTGAACGCTTCTTTCTAGCTTAATTGTACAGTTTGCTTAAGTTAGTACTGTCAGATATTACAAAGCTTGGTGGTGTTTAGGAAAAACGAAACACTGAATGCCTATAAATCACTCTGCTGGTTCAAGTTAGTTTATTGACTGCTGCTAGAACTGTTTTTGCTCATCTTCTACAAAAGCAGATTCTGGTTCTGAAGATAGTAGCAATTGGCAGCTTTGTTAGCACAATTTCACACAATATTTTTTGTGTATTGCAGAAAATTTAGACATCAATGTAAGATGCATGTAGTAGCACTCATCACAAGTTTAGAAGTTCTCTTGCAAAAAACGAATTTCAGTTAAAGTTATATCTGTTCAGTATGTAAGCAAGACTTGCACCTTCTGCTATCTGACCAGAAAGTGGTATACTATGCGAGACTTGATGTGAGAAATGTGACTTATGCCATGGCTTTTCTTTTTTCTGCTTCCTTCAAGATTGTACCGCTGGAGTCAGATCTTGGAGATGTTCCCATTGTTAATCACAAACCATCCAAACTGCCGTTGTTCAAAAAGCAGTACGAAAACAAGGTATTTATAGGTAAGAGTTCCTAGTCGTGAAATGTTAATTACTATTTTTGCCTAAAACCAAAAACTACCAAAAAAACCCAACCCCAAACCAAGCATCGCTGCCCCGACCTTTCTCCTTTCATCAACATTTTTATATATAACTGTACTATATACATACTTCTAGTATATAAATCTCTATTGAGATTCTACGTCGGTTAGACAATGGGGAGTATCATCCTTCTGTGCATGTGGTACTGTGTCCAGATTTGCTTAAAGGAGTTAGGTTGCATAGAAAATTGGTAGAAAACTGGATTTGAATTTTGAGCTATCTCCTCAGAGACATTTTAGTACGTGAACTCTTGCCTTTTGGAGTTGGGCAACTCCTCCAGTCTTACCCAGAAATTGAGGAATCTCAGCATTTATACAGATCTACAGCAAAGGTTCTAACTTCCTGTTGTTTGGAGTGTGATAGTAAAGATGAGTTTTTATGCATACTAAGGAGTGTTCTCTCACTGACTCTTTTTTTTTTTTTTTTTTTTTTTTTTTTTTTTTTTGGGACCCTCAACTAAATGTCCCAGCCAGAGCAGACAAATTAATTACCCATTATTCACATTATTTTAAGAGTGCTGTTGTCCTAAGGATTCATTTTCACATTCTGTTGATGTATTTTTCTTAATACATTTTAACTCTTTAAGCACAGAGTAGATCTTTTTCTTCACTTCTACATCTTTTATGGTACATAGCCTGGCATATCAGCTATTTTTGTCATGTAATTTTAAATTTTTTTCTGGTGCAGAGCAAGATGCCGGACTTGATGCTCTGTCTTCAATCATATCCCGGCAAAAGCAAATGGGGCAGGAAATTGGGAATGAGCTGGATGAACAGAATGGTAAGAACAAGATTCATAGAGACTCGTTTTGCTTCATTTTTATGTAAGATTGTGATTTATTTTTTTTCACTCCTCGTACAACTGCGCTGCTTTTTTTCCACAAAGTAACAAGAAATACTGTAAAGGTTTGTGTACGAACATTCATGACCTGATTGTTTTATTGAGTTTCACTGCATGTCCTGGTGTGCGTGTACAATGTAGAACACTTGGTATATTTTTATCAAACGTGCCTTTTAAAGGAAAATATTAATGAATATTTGTACAAAGTAAAAATTAATTTTGTACTCTATCTTCTGCATTTTTCAGTTCTATGGCAGTTTTTACGGTAAGCTTCTATGTGTTGCTGTGTTTCACTTGAGCATTCTTATTCTGTCTTTTCTTATTAGCTAAATGGAAAAGCCTTGAGCCAGTGGTTAAAGGAGAGGTGTGGTATTGTTTGCTATAAATGATCTGGATTTTGAAGGTTTTTTGGCATTAAATGTAGGATCAAATTAAGTGCAATATTGAACTAGAGGAGTACCTATTTTCTTTAAAATGAGCCGGTATCCACATGGTGGAATTGCTCTCCTGTTAAATATGCTTTGTTACTCACTTAATTGTTCGCATAACATAAACTGTCCCTAGGAGAGCAGATCCTCCAGCCTTTCTGACTTTTTTATTTCTTACAATATGGTAATAGTTCAATTAGAGCCGTGGAACCCTGCCAGCTTGCTCCCTTGCACAAAGGCTTGCGCCATATGGTTTATCCTTGAGTTGTGTTGTACTTAACCACTGAGAAGGTAAATGTCCTTTTACTTGCTAATAAATGATACGCTTAAATCGGCTTCTTCCTGGACCTGTATTTTTTTTTTCCCCTTTATTTCTCTACATGTCTGCTCAGAGTGAGGGAGTACCATGTTAACAATCATGTAACACGAAGTACTACTTAGGAGCTCCAGTGCAATGACAGCGAAGTAAGAGGATGGCTTTCTCATGTTTGCCTTGCTAAATCCAGGAGGGATACAGGGCTAAATCCAAGAGGGATATGAAATGTCTAGAATATGTCTTTGTTTATTAATCTTAAGGTTGTTAAGAAATGGTTTGCACAGCTGGGAGAAACTATGCTTAGTGGTCTTGTCATATTTTGATCCTCTACCTCGTGTTGAGTAAAGACATTTTCAATTAGAAATCCTGATTTTATAAGTTTCTTCTATTAACTCTTGTTTAAAAAGTTATATTAATTGCTTTTTTTTGCTCTAAATAGAAAACAGATGGGAAGCGTGAGCATGTTTACTAATTCTCTGTGAAACCTTGGTTTCTCATCAGGAAAATATATGATCTGTGTCCCATTTCCCTCTGTTGTGGGTAGGGGAAGGTTCCGCAAATCCTCGTGTTTTTGAGAACCTGAAGGTAATGTGTATTGTACCATCGCGTTTCTGCGTGACCGTGCCAGACTTTTTCTAGCAATGAAGCCTTGAAGCATCTGAAATTGGGAATGCATTTAACCCGCCCTTTAAAAAATAATGCAGATACTGCCAGTTTTGTTTGACTTGCTTGTCTTACAGATAGTTACAAAGCCTAGAGCAAAATCTTTCATGTGAGCTCTTATTTGAGCTACAGACAACTTTCTCAAAAGGTGGAAGCTTTCTGGAGTGCTCAGAATAAAAAGTGGTGAGGATTGCCTGTTGCTGACTGTGGGCCACATCCTAGGGAAAGAGAAAACACAGAGTTGCCTCTACTTTTCATGGTCCTGGAATCATGAGACTAAAACCTGCCAGGCATGTGGAGTGTGTCGTTTGTAGATCTTTAGGCAATCTGAAAAAGGTGGGAAATAGTCTGACTCTTACAGACTGGCTTCATCACCACTGAGTGAGTGCAACTCCCACATTTTCTCTGCCTTTATGCAATGCCCCTTTTTTTTTTTCTTCTCTTTCTTTTTGTAGATACAGGGGAATATTTTTTTCTCTGGATACAGGGGGATGTGGTTGGGTGTTCCATTGCCACTGGCACACTGGCAAAGCTGAAATCCCTAGCAATATTTTCCAGTGGCTACTTTCCCTTTACACATCTTATTTTATGCCCTGTGCTTAACTACCTACAGACTTCTCAGGCACTCTGCCAATCTCGTGTCACTGCTCCGCAGTCAGGTTGATGAGGATAACTGCCTTGTAATTTCCCCTTACTTGGAATCTCTTTCCTTCCTGGTGCTGAGTGATAATGGCATCGTCTCTATTATGGGAAGGCAGAGGAAGTTCATCTTCCTTAAGTGCTGCATCAGTATTTCTTTTTATTCGAGTCAAATTTTCCATCAAATTGCCCGTTTCTGCCGGAGGCTTGACTTCCACTTCCCTGACCTGCTTTGGACGTTCCCACCTTCTGCAACTAATTAGGTGCCTTAGCTTGTTCTGATGTTAGGATAAGTGATGGCTTAATTCAGAAGTAGCTGATAATGTCTGATAGTTAATGAAACAGACTTTAGGGAGCTGGGTAACTGTACTTTTTTCCAGACAACCTGTTATTCAGGCTGCTTTTCTCCTTCCCTGGCAGCTCAGACTCTGTGCAGGCTGAGATATTTGCACTTCCCAGCTCTTCGGGGTGGCCTGAGGCATTTTCCCCTGCGTGCCAGTTGGTGTAGCTGTGCGTTTGCAGATGCACAAGTATTGGAGACATCCTGATTAATTATGCAAAGTTTACTTCTTGGGGAGAGTTGGTACATGTAAATTCTTTTGTGTTTGTTAAATGACTGAAAAATGATTAAACTTTGCTTTAGAAGGGTCGTTAACTCTGCAGTATCTATTTTTACTTCGCTGGTGGGCTGACAGGCAGTGCTGAGGAGTAAGGTTTGAGGTTTGTGAGAGGGCATCCTGCAGACGGGCCTGGCTATGGTGGTTGCTGTGCTCTCCAGAAGGTTGGTCCTTCTCCTTGGTGACACCAGCCTCGCTTAGCTCCACATCCCTGCATCGTGCATCTTCCAGCTGACCTCTCCGAGCTTCCTCCGTAGGCAGCAGACAGCAGCAGGATTGCTGAGGGGTGATCCGTCACCTCGGAGCAGGGCACAGGGTGGCCCAGAAAACCCAGACATCTGCCCTGAGCAGATGAGTCTCATCTTTTTGATTTTGTTGTGATGCATCCAAGTTTTAATTGGAGTCTTATGCCGTACTTCACTCAGATTTTCGGTATAGCTCTGTCCTTGAGACTTTAAGCCTCTGCTTGAAGCTGAGGGTCCTTTTCAAACCTCCTGAGTGTAGTATTTTGCAGTGATGAGCAAAGTAGAAGCAGGGTACTGGGAGACATCGGTTTTTTCCAGCCTCAGGAGTCTGCTAGCAGTGGGAGAGATGGGGGATTAGCAAAAGAATTTTCCCATCGTTAATTCCAAATTTGGCCCCAGAAAACGTTCTGTAATCCTTTCATCTGTTACGTAAAAAAAAAAAAAATAAAAAAAAGAAAGAAAATAGTGTAAATGGCCTCTGGCCCTGTTGATGAGGCAATCTAACCTAGTGCAATAATTTTGGAAGAGTGCTTTCAGAAATTCTTGAATGCTGTTTGTTTTACCCTTATAGAGAAGTTGTTTTCTCATTGTGGCATGCTTCCATGAGAATATAGTACTCTGTGTGGATGGTAAATATTGGTATCTTGCAAAATTTGTAGTGTTTGGCACTTTTACCATCTTACTCTCTGTTTGGTATACACTGTCAAGGTTGGATTCTTTTGCTTATGGCTCCTTTAAAATTTATGTCAGATCATAAATATGTTCATAAATGGATAAGCTGCTAAACCAGACCAGTGTTTACATCCTCTAACTGGTCAAGTGATTGCTGTGTACAGCAAACCCAAATGGGTCATTTTCAGTAAACAATCTGTCATAAAGGTACTTTAATTGCATGGTTATGTAACATCTTTTATTTCTTGTCAAAGTCAGATTTTTAAAACCAACCAAAAATTGAAGCATCATGGTTTGTTTTTTTTTTTTTTTTTTTTTTTTTTTTTTTT
>JAAGAY010028963.1:0-24895 GCA_011801015.1 Ardeotis arabs | reverse complement strand
TTAAGATCTCACACACCAAGAGAGATCTCCTCACCTGGACCATGGGCTTGCGTTCTGGTCTCACCGTCTCAAGCAAGATGAAGAAGAAACAGAAAGGGTCCAAAGAATGGGAACGTGAGTGATTAGAAACATGGAAAGACATTTGAGAGGTTAAAGGTTAGAGCTACAGAGAAGAACTATAAGAATTCCAGCAAATACTAGAGTGTTATCTGCTATAATTCTGTAATATCAAAACAGAGAATTGAAAAAGCCACGGTAAAGTCTGACTGGACAGAAAAATGACTCGTTCAATTTATGGCAAAAAAACCCCCACCCTCACAGACTCTATTTTTTATTATTTAGAAAACCTGAAATGGGATTTAAACCAAAAGGCAAATGTAACATGCTTCAACTACCCCAGCACAGGTAAAGAACGCCACCTAATCTTACAGTCTCAGCACAAGGTAAACACACACAGGCAGGGTTAGTGTCACAGCCTCCAGCTTTTTTATTTGTCCAACATTTCTTGGTCACCTCTTACACACACGTCTGATACACGTTGGACTTCATTTCAGCTGAAAACGGGTGTCATCTCCGATCACTACGCTAAAGTTGTTTTGTTAATACACCTAAATCTTGAAACACGTCTCTTAGGCTACACAAAGCATACGATGTCAGATTTCAGCTAGTCATTATTGTCTCTAAAGCTTTAAAACTTTTTTGTAAGTTTAATGCAGATACACGTAAGACTAATTAAAAAAAACCCCACCAACAAAAAACTCAAACCTGTTCATGTTTAATTACTGTGCACAACGTTCTCCTTTTATTTTTCACTTTTAGATGTAGGGGATTTGTTTCTTTTTTAAACAGAAACATCATTATGGAAAAATGAGGTGATTTGTAGCCTTACAGGAAAACAACATTATCATTCATTCTGATTTCAGAAGTATCACCTGAATGTTTTTATTTTTAAAACAGAGCTATCTTTAACCTAGGGTCTTTCTATATTTAAGTCTTTCAAAAGATGGTGAATCTCCATTTTGAGTATCAATGAAAATGTATTTTATTTAACTTGCCTCAAAACTGAAAGAGAAACCAGCCTTTTCTACCTCAAGACACAATTTGAAAATATTTCTGCCTTTTTTTTTTCAGCAGACTGATCTCTTAATTATATCCAAATAAAAGAAAATGTATCATAGCCACAATAAATCACTCAAAGTCACAAACTAAGTGGTGATCTTTACTATCTACCTTCAATTAAAATTTTTCTCTAATTGAATTCATACTCACTTCCACACTGGATACAAATAGGAGCATGTTATTGCATTGACCAGCATTTTCTTCATTTTTCAACCAGGTTATACTTAATTTGACATTGCAAAGAAAAAAGGTTGGTTTTCACTATGATTTTTATAGGGTGCAGGAACGGAGTGGGAAGGGAAAGGAGAACAACAGGAGCGAGCGTTTTCCCACAGCCATACCATGCTTTTTGACGCTGCAGAACCAACCAGCCACCTGACACTGACCTCTCCCTTCAGAAACAGATCACTAGGGTACAACCACTGACACTTCTGTGTGTATCTGGCACACAATGAAAAGTCTTTCGTGTCAATAATGTGCACTTCTGCGTGAATAAGAGGTAAAAAATAAAAAACGCGTCAGTTTTGAACGTACCACTTAGCTCTTGCCGATTTGCGCGGGTGCTATCGAGCTGAGACCAAAGCTGCCTGATTTCTTCTTGTGACTGAGTCTTGAGTTCTTCGTGCACGACCTGAAGTTTCTCCAGCTATGGAAGACACGTTAAATAAAACCAGAAAAAACAAACAAACACACATACAAACTTTTAAAAACAATTTTGTTCCAATTGCTTATTTTGTATACAACAGACAGTTCTGTCAGAAATAGGTGGGAACACTTAGTGACAACCAGACTCTCAGCTCCTCTAGGACAGAGAAATTTGTTCCTGATGCCATATTTACCACCACTGGCAAAAATAAAGTATTAGCTAGATAAAAACGAAACACAGGAACCAGAAAATTAAGCATATAAATACAGAGGAAGAAACAGCACCAAACGGCACAAGGGCATTCAAAAGATTTTGAACCGCTATAGAAAATGCCAGAGTATTTACCTGCTTCACGAGACGCGGTTTAGTTTTTCAATAAAATCCCTAAATATAAACAAGTCACCCAAAAGATGTGTGTGTGGTGGAGTTTTTGTTACATTCTATAGAGTAATCAACCACTCAAAACACATCAAAATATCTTATTTACCTCCCTCTGAAGATTCTGTTCTTTTTCTAGGCTTTTCATCTTCATCTCTTCTAGGAGTTGGTTATGTTCAGTCTGCAGCTGTTCTTGTGATTTTGTAATGGCTAACTGGTGTTGCTTCTCCAATTCTATGCATTTCACTAAAATTAAAAACGCGTTCCGTTACACCACCATCCTGGTTGCTGAAATGCATGTCTCTAGACTAGAATGCTAGCTTACAGGGAATCACAAAAATACTTGAAGAGTAAAGTAATCGGAAGTCAAACACTTCCACACAGGGCTTCCTAGCTCTCTGCATCCCCCACTGTTAGCCAAGAGGTAATTATCTAGTGCAGGAGGGATGAACTAGAAGCACACATACTTGGAACAGGGCATCAAGCAATTCTTCATGGCCTACAAACACAGAATTTCTCCTACGACCACACTCAGCAGCAGGCAGTAGAAGAGATGAAGAGGAAGAACTAGGAAAGCTTGTGCCGAGTACGCCTCAGATCTGAGCACTCTCTAAACCCTGTAAATCACAGAATCATAGAATGGTTTGGGTTGGAAGGGACCTTCAAAGGTCATCTAGTCCAACCCCCCTGCAAGGAGCAGGGACATCTCCAACCGGATCAGGTTGCTCAGAGCCCTGGCCAACCTGGCCTGGAATGTTTCCAGGGATGGGGCTTCCACCACCTCTCTGGGCAACCTGTTCCAGTGCTCTGCAACCCTCAGTGTAAAAAATTTCTTCCTAATATCCAATCTAAATCTGCCTCCCTCTATTTTAAAACCATGACCCCTCGTCCTGTCACAACAGGCCCTGCTGAACAGCCTCTCCCCATTTTTCTTGTAGGCCCCCTTGAGGCACTGGAAGACCGCTATCAGGTCTCCCCGGAGCCTCCTCTTCTCCAGGCTGAACAGCCCCAACTCTCTCAGCCTGGCCTCACAGGAGAGGTGCTCCAGCCCTCTCATCATCTTTGTGGCCTCCTCTGGACCCTCTCCAACTGGTCCATGTCCTTCTTACGTTGGGGGCTCCAGAGCTGGACACAGTACTCCAGGTGGGGTCTCACCAGGGCAGAGTAGAGGGGGAGAATCACTTTCTACTACCTCACTTGGTCAACAAACCTTGACCTTCCCAGAAAAAATCTGCAATCAAGTGACCGGATTGCAGCCACAGTGAGCTGCGAGAGATGCACGTTATCCTCACAGAACAGAGTTTAACAGTGCAGGCTCGGGAAAACCCAGTAAAGCCAGTGCAGGCTGGGAAGAACAGGCCGTTACTACAAACACGTCCTCGCAGCAGCCAAAGGCACGCCAAACGCTGTGACAGCATCCAGCCCTTGGCAGGTCAAAAAGGCTACTCCTCACTTCTCCAACCTGGCCTAGCTGTCTGCCAGCCAGCACCATCCAGTACCCTTAACACCGCAGTTCCATTCGTTTGAAGAGAAAATTATTTCCCACGTCTTTCCCCTGCGTAGCGCCTCGCAGGCTGGGCAGCCTGGCTGGCGCTCTCTTTTCACTTCACAGCGCACCACATCTCGTGGCTCCTTCTCACGTCATCACTGACTGCAAATCCGATGCTGTTCCGACAGTCAATCACTATTTTAGGTCAGATTTCTGAGACCTACACAAACTTTTCACAGTCCTCCCTCCTGTCTGCACCTCAGCAAAAGACAAACAGATGTACCTGGCTAGGTACTCATCCAAATTTAGTTTTTCAAGTTAATGAAAACTCCAATAACAGTACTCTCAAACACACCACTTCCAGAACAGTATTTCAAAAAGTTACTGTTTCATCAAGCTTTAACTATTCGCGATATTTTGGTTAGCGAAGCTTCTATGGATGTTAATTGGAATTTTGATTAATTCCGTGATCATACAAGCCAGTTTTCAGCTGCCAGCAAACCAGCACCTCTCTCTAATACATTTGAAGGATAACATAGTCCATCTCATATTCTGTGGAAGTCAAAAAGCAACACAGCTAACTAGGCTTTAAACAATTTTTCATTTACGTCCTGTTTTCTAAACAGTCTCACGCCATCAACCCAGTTTTTAAGTAAGAGTACGTGGATATATCTTGTATTTGCTTTTTATACAGGTTCCAAAACCAGGCAGCTTTGTCATTGTTCAATAAAGACAAATGCTTCCCAGACCACGGCACTTACTTTTAGACTGTTCATTCTCAAGAGAAAGAAGCTCCAGCTCTGTTTTGACTTTTTCTAATTGTATTTCCAGAGTTTTCTGCAGTTCCACCATTTCGGTCTGATGTTTTTCAGAAAGCTCTTCACGCATGTTTTTTAAAGACATCTCAGACTCCAATTCCCAGTCTCTTTTGAGAGTCTAAGAGAGCAAGACGTGCGTTATTAAAGCAAACACATGTAGTAAATTAGTACCTTTTTTTCTCCTTCATTTATTTGTCCTTTACAATAAATGTGTAGTAGACACAGGACTTCTACCAGCTCCAGTTTACTGAAAGGAGTTTTACTTTTCGTTGTATGAAGAACAGAATTTGTACCTCTAACGCCTGGATATGTGTCTCCTCCATTTCCAATTCTATTTTCTTTCTTTGATCAACTGTGAAATAAAATACTAATTAATAAATTTACATAAAATGTTATGATTAAATGATGAGTAGAAATATGGTTTAGATTACCATTTTCAGTATCAACCTCAGGGCTTGAATACGTAGGCATGCAGCAGTGAAAGGTACCGGGGTCTATCCAAATCTGCTGTTATGCTACGTATCAGTAATTCACTTTCACTTTAGAAAATAAGCATTTAGAACTTACAACTGCAAAGACAACCCTGAAGGTTAAGTTCAGCTTAATCAGCAAAGGAAAGCCTGCTTAAATCTACAGAGAGCATGACGCTAAAAAAAAAAAAAAAACAAAAAAAAAAAAAAGAACCCCCACACACCTTTATTCCTAAAGATACAAACTCAAATGCCTATCAATGTCATTTTAGGTGCTAGCATTTCGCTGCACGCCACTGTTAAGTGTTTGAATAATCTCTCTCTCCAGAGACACAGCAAAGGAACAGCAGCAAGTAGGAAACTCTTAGAATTTCTTCTAAAAATGCCTAGGAAACAGAATGCAAGACAGATGCTATTATCTGCTCAACTACTGCTGATACCAACAGCTTCTTCCTTCCCAGCAGCTCCCCAGATTCATTCCAACCTCTTCTTCAGCACCTTTCTTGATCTGCAAGAACCTTGTAAAAGCCTATCAGTCCCCTTCTCCCAGCTTCAAAGTGCCATTGCCTCAGCTCACAACCTTATTTCAAATCCTTCCACGGGAAATAAGAACTCAGAGACTAAGAGTGCCAGCTACCCAGCTAACGGTCCAGCAGAGGAAGAAATATCATTTAAGTTACAAGAGAGTGTCCCAGCACTCAAGTGGTGCGGGTCACGGCCAATCATCGCCTCCCTGAAGAGAAAGGTCTTTCCTCTAGCCCCCCAGACAACAGTACCCCCAACTCCTCACCAGGTCTCCTGCATCATCTGATTCCAGATTCTCCTTCTCAGCCCCTACACTGAAGCACCCCTAAGTGGTTACGTTCATATCAGAGTTACATTGCCAAAACGCAAGTTGAATAGCCTTGATCTCAAGAACTGTATCGAGACCTCCTCCAGCTCCTCAATCCCACCACGCCATCAGTTCACTGGTGGTAACAAATGGTTTCCTACTCTCGGGTCAAAAGCACACAGCCCTAAAACACTCTCTTCCTCTCCGGGAATGACAACTAAAGGAATGGTTTCTAAACTTCTGCAGTGAATTGCTGCAGCCTTCATTTTTCTCCAGAAATGCCTCGAGCTCTGACATACAGGTCCAAAATAGTTCCCTGATCTGGGAAGAGGCAAATATCCCAAGCAATGCCAAGAGCACCATCAGCAGGCCTTCAGTACTATGAAGCGCAGCTTTCCTCTTGCTGATGTCAGAATATGATTTTTATATCAAACACGTCTCAAAGGACACCGAGCTGCAGGTTGTCACGGAGCCTTTCCGTTCCTTTCCAACTCCTTTATCCTTCTTTTAAAACCACTGAGGGGGCAAGCCAGGAAGCATTTCTGTATCTTGTCAGAAACACAAGAGTAGTCTGTGCTGACTTAGGGCAACAAAAACCCTCAAGAAACATAATGGGTAAGAGCTCTACTCTTTGCATCGACAAAAATCTTTGAGAGCTCTGTCTAATGGCTCCCGAAAGCAATTAGTTCAGTACAGGGCTGTTTTACAGAGGTAGCTGCAAAACACCCATACAGTTGACAAAAATTTAAACTTTGGTCTGGATAACTTCATTTTCACATGAGACAGACACGCAGCTTTGCACGCGCAGTCTAACCACTGTCCCTGTTCAAGCCAACGCCAGTCGTCACTCAAAAAGCCAGCTCTACACAAAGGAACCTATGGAGGAAGAAAAACACAGACAGGGTTTCAATTCCTGGTCCATTATTCCCAAATTTTAATACCTAGTTCTTGCTGATACTGTGACTTAAGGTCATCTTTTTCCTTCTGACACTGTTCTTTAATCTTCTCCCACTCCAGCTGATGGCGGCTTTGCAGAATTGCTACCTCCTGAGCACGCTTATCATTGAGCATCTCCCGGAGTTCCACGAGGGCCGTTTCCTTTTCTTTCCTCAAGTTAGACTGCGTAAGCTCCAGCTGAGAGGTGTGCATATTATTTAAGCTTAGGCGTAAAGCTTCCAATTCAAGGCTGTGCAGTGTCTGTAATGGAGAAGAAAAAGGGTTTTTACCTCCTCTCTAATGAAATGTGTTCATTTTTTTCATCGCCAGTTTTAGTTTCAATTCTTTCCAGCTGTTAAACACATCTAAGTTTTGCCTTTCTGCACTTGGAGGGTGTTTCTTCACGGCAGGGCCAGAACCCTGAAAATAAGCTGACTTTTGTTACGACGACATTTGTGTAACAGTTTCAGGGCAAAGTAGAAGGCTTTCCTTACCTGTTTCTGAACGTCATCTCTTATCAAACACCTTGTATCTGTCCACTTCCTCACAATGTCAGAGGAAAACACAAGCTCACCCCAACCTTTCACTGTCTATTAAAAAAATTCCTCATATTTCCTATTGGTTATAATTTGTTAAAAAAGTGGTATTGGAAAAGTGGAAATAAAATAATGCTTCATTAAAAAAAAAAAAAAGGAATATCCAACAGTTAGAAATGTTGGCAGCTAAAATAGGCCAACCAAACTTTTCAATTCCTAAATAAACTAAACCGTACACCAACATCTTGTAACTAGACCTAACACTAGATGTATCCTTTCCATTTCCATTTTGCATTTAGCAGAAGTGTTCAAAAACCCAGTAAATATTTAGATGAAAAAGTCAGGTTTACATACTTAAGTTCAGCATGAAAGCATTCCTAATTACATTAGTGGGATAATTAAAAAGTGGGAGGCATTTAGCATTTTTTCTAAGTTTACTTGTTCAACTTGTCAAGACGTGAAAAATGACAAAGTTTGTTCGTTGGGGTTTGTTTTTTTTTAAACCCTTCCATTTAAGCGTCCAATTTTCTTCAGAATTAATGTTAAAATATCATTGCACTGAGGATCCTGGAGAACTCCTGTAGAATACATCTACTACCATCCACCAAGAGAACACTCCTAATTCTTCAACTGCAGCACTACGTAAAAGAGCGCGCACAGTACGCACAACATCCATGGAGCCTTCTCTTTGCAACAGCCAGATAACCACTACGGTAATTACCGTTGTTTCTGTATTTTACCTGTGATTGGAGCTGAGCTTGCTCAACCTCAGCTTTGTGTGCGGTTACCATTTGCTGCCGAAGTTCATCCAACACGTGCTGCTGTTCTTTATGTAGTTCAGCGCGGACCTTCTCCATTTCCTCTTTATGTTTAGCAATCAATTCAGAGATTTCACGATTATGCTCTCGTTCATGTACCTGCAGAGAACACTCAGATAAAGAGCTTTTTTCAAAATACGGCTACTTAGCCCCCCTAATAAATTATTGAGACGGAATTCTCCCCTCCTCCTGATGCCAAATCAAAGACACTACGGAAAAAACAACTCAGATTTCTGCATCTCCAAAACGTTTCTACTGCTTAAACGACAAACAACATAAAATGAGTTTATTTTTCTGAAATGAACACAATTATAGCCTTTACCTTCTTTATTAAAGCAATCTGTTCCTTTCTTTCTTCTTCCAACTTCTGCTGGTTTTCCACTTTATCTTGTAGTTCAGCATTTAATTCTTCTATCTGAAAACAGGCACACAAACATTTGCAACGATTACCTCGAGCATTCTGCAACCCCAAGACTCCTGCCGTTATCAAGCACCGCTTTCTTGTGTGTCAAACTCACTTTAGTTAACTCGGCACGGCGTTGAGTCTCCGCTTTATTTATTTCCTCTTTGTAACGTTTCACCTCCTCGGCATGGGCTTCCTGCGCAGCTTGTGCGGACTGAAAGGACTCCTGCAAGCGAGCCTCAAGCTCCGAACAAGCCTTCTTCAAATGGGTGATTTCTTCAGCCAGCTGGCTTTTCTTCTCACCGTATTCTGTATTTTTTGCCTTTATTTCAGCATTAAGTTGATCAATTTCTAGGTGGGTGAAGTTTAACCTGTCCTCATATTCCAGTCTTTCACATTCCTGTATTTCTTTGAGGTTTTTCACTTCGGCATTAAGTTCATATATATTTTTCTCAAGATCCTCAATGATGCCAGCATTTTCTGCTAGTGCTTTCTCTGCTTTTGTTAGGTCCTCCTCCACATCAGATAATCTTTGTCCCAAGGCTGTTTTTTCCTTCAATAGGAGTGCTACGTTTTGTTCTTTATTGTTGATTTCAGCTTTGAGCAAGTCCTGTTCTTTCAGTAATATCTCTTCAGATACTGTTTTCTGACCAAGCAGCTCTGCTATTGTCTGGTTTTTAGCTTTTTGAGCATCAAGCTGGCTTTGCATTTGATCCCTCTGACTTTGCAAAGCAGCTAACTGACGTCCAAAAAGAGACTGTACTTCACTTGTTACAGAATCAGAAGCTGTTTTCTGCTCTTGAACATCTTTCACTAATTGCTCCTGAGTTCGCAGCTGCACCATCAACATTTCTCTTTCCTCCTGGAGGTCTTTAACCATTTCTTGCCAGGTAGAGGATTTTGACGCTTGTGTTACAGGCTCTACGGCACAGTAAGGCTGGCCTCCATCCTCACCCTGCTGCTTCACTAGAAACATTATTTTGTTTTCAAGTTCTTTCTCCTTCTGTGTTTTTTGAAGAAGTTCTTTTTCACAATGGATCCGTGCTTCACGTTCCTCATCCAGTTCCACACGCATACGAGAGAGCTCAGCCAGCACTTTTTCCCATTTTCCAACAGCTTCTTGGGTCTCCTGATAAGACTTCTTCAAGGCTAACTCCTTCTCATGGAGCTGCTCGGTTAGCTTCACACATCTCTCCACTAAACAAGTTGTTTCATCATTCTTCACATCATCGTGGTCACTTATTTTGTTTTGCTGCAGGGAGCTGTCTGACAAAAATGAAACAAAGGCCTCTGCTCCCACCTCAGCCTCTTCAAAACTCTCTTGAGCCAAACCGCTAGGACATGTTTCCTCATCAAGGTCAAAGTGTAATGGAGGAGGTATAAAATCTCTGCTAGGTTCCAGAAGCACGCTACTGTCTAATCCATACCTGCTGCATCTACCTTCTTCAATGGCATCACCTTCAGAAGTGATGGACTCTTCCGGTCTCTCTGTGGAGATGAGGTATTTAGCCAATATGCCTTCATCACCACTGAAAAGGCCTAGTTCTGACAAGTGTTCTTCAGACATGTTATCTCCTTCACTAATTTCATTATTCTCTGGGATCTTTGAAACCTCAATTTCTTCTAATTGATTCCTTGAGAAGTCTACTCCCAAGTCACGCTGGAACTCTAGTTCTCCGTGAGCTAGCTCATCTTCACTTTCCAATTGGTGTGGTTTATTCCACATCCCCTCAAGCTCTGCTTTCTGCAGCTGCGACACCTCCGGTAAAATCTGGTTTTCCCTCAGTTTCATTTGCTTTTTATTGGAGACCACCTCTTCCTCATGCTTTTGCCTTATAGCTGTACTTTTTTCAGCCTCATAAAGTTGCTTTGCACTTAATTCCTGGATGAAAGAATTCAGTTTCCGAATCTCTGCATTCAAGGACTGCTTTTCTTGTTTATATAGCTGGGCTTCCTTGACCTGCTCTTCTGCATTAGAAAGTTGAGACTTAAGGCCATCAATTAAATCCTTGTATTTAGTCTCAATTTCAGATTTTTCTCTCTGGAAGTCTTCCTGTTGGTTTTCAAGTTTCCTTCTCAAATTTTCCTTATTAATTTCAGACTCACGAAGACTATTATTTAAGTCAATTATTATGCCATTCAAATTCTGAATGTGTTCTTCAGAATTCAGAGCACAGAGTTCTTTTTTGAACTGTTCAAGTTCATTCTTATATTTTAAAATGATTTCTTCTTCATATACCTGCTTGGCTTCTGCAATCTCTCTTCTGTGGCACTTCTCCAGCTCAGTCCTCAAATTCTCCAACTGTCTGCAAATATCCTTCTCATGACTGATTTTCAGTTCTTCAATACGTTGCTGTTCTTTCATTTTTGTTAAAGCTATTTCATGTTTTAATTCTGTTATTTCTAAGTCCCGGAGAGAAAGGGTATGTTGTAGTATAGACAAGCTAAATCTTTCCGATGTCAGTAGATCTTGAAGGCTTTTAATATGTTGTTCTTTTTCTCCTACACTTTTGTATAGCTGTTGCATCGTATCTTTCATATCCTCTTCCATTTGGGAAAGTGGATTTTCTTCATCTTTGGTATTCTTAAAAATAAAATATTACATATGAAATATGCCATGTTTTAATTTCCCTAAGCCTCATATTTTTAATGTATCTTTACAAATAACATTACCATTAAGCGCAGGATGTACCACTGGCCTAGGGAACAGGATTTTTAACCGCATTCTTGGGAGCGGAAAGTACTACCGAAAGACTCTTCCGATGTGGTAACAAATATCAAATTGTCCAAGCAATAACAAATGGCATGTCGCTGACTCCAGAGACGAAGAAAACTGTAGCTGACCTAAACTTTGGCTATTTTAATTAATTAATAGAAAAAAAAAAAAATTCAGAGCTACAGATGCCTCTCCAGCTCGCATCCATTTGCACAGAGCAAACACCTCTGGCAGGCAGGAGTAAGCCAACAGAACAGCCACGTCAAATTTTAACTCACCTGACTCACTTAAAAGTTCAAGGCTTCTACCGATGGCATTGACAGTTATGTGCTTAAAGGAAATCAGACCTTTTAAGCTGTTCCTTTAACGTATGTCAGTAAACACAATGCCTAGAAAGTAGTTTCCAAAAAAAAAAAATATTTTTTTTTCATGTCCATGCCGCTACAGCAGGTTGGAGTTACCACCAAATTCAAAATACACATTATGAAAAAAGAAAAAGTTAAAAGAACGGAATAGATTTTTTTTAACTGAGTCTTTATTCACAGTGCTTGTTTCTGAAATTATTCTATTAAAATATCACCACGCAAGCTTTTCATTTTGTTTTGTATCTGAAACTAACACGATTACAGATAGAGTTAACTTTTACTCTCATCTAGGTGTTCCAAGTTCCCACACAACGCCATTGTTACGTGCTTACACAGCATACCCAGCAACCTTCACCTCGCTGCACACCTCTGGCAGTTACGTTCTCACGGGCTTCCGTTAGCAAACACCACATGGACCTGCTTCTGACGTAAAGTTCTTAATGTTATAGGGCAGTTTAGTAACAGAGCTAAAGACTAATCCTTTTGCAACAGAAATCGACGGAGGAATTTCAATAAAAAAGCAAATTTTAAAGAGTCAGAACTGAATCTTTATTTCATACAAAAAGAAAAGTCTTAAACTGTGAGCCACTATTTTGCCTTAGTTGAATAGGTCAAGCTGGATGGGGCTCTGAGCAACCTGATCCGGTTGGAGATGTCCCTGCTCCTTGCAGGGGGGTTGGACTGGGTGGCCTTGAAAGGTCCCTTCCCACCCAAACCCTTCTATGATTCTATGAATATCTTTCCCTTCAGAAGAATAGATTTTAAAATTCCATACTACAGCGTAGTTTCAGTCCTGAAGCATTAATGTTACCTCGTGCACAAATTAAATGTTCATTGTAGGTTCTTCCTCCAAAAAGTACCACCTTGGCTTGTGCAATTGCAACAAAATCTGAACTACCTAGAAATCATAATTATAAAGGATTTTACCTTTTGAGAAGACTCAAGCTGTACTTCCAGGTCACGTGCTCTCTGACACAACATCTCCAAACGTGCATTTTGCTCTTTGAGAGAGTTATGAAACAGAGACATCTGCTGCTGGACTTCTAAAACTTGGTTCTTCCCAGGGCTTTTACTCTTCAGCATCTCGTTAACCTGAACTCGTAAAGGATTTAAGGCTCAATATTAAAGGTTGTTTGGTTTTTTTTATTCCACCTCCCTCCAAATGAAAAAACATTTACCCCTACAAGAGGTAAAAGTAAACGTGTTTTATTAATTCTTAAAATCTTCCTCAAAGAACTTGCTAAAACCAAGAATATAATATTTAAAATAGCATTAGTACTTTCATCTGTTATCAAAGTTGACGTGGTTCCACAAACATCACATTACTAGCCTTGTTTAGAGTATGTCTAAAGTGCTATTTAGAGGCTTTATAGTTGTCTTTCAATGGCTTATGGAGCAAATCCCAACAATCCCCTGTAGAGTCATTTTCACTATTACCACATATTTTGTCAGTATTGTAGATAAAAAGCAGTACTTTTTGTTCTTTTCTAAAATTTCATTTAGCTGAGGATTTATTTTCCAGGGCATGAGTAACTCCTTCAAGATAATTCCTGCACTTCAGTAAGTCCCAGTTTTTATTTTTTATTTTTTTTTAAACCCCCTTCCTATCCAGACATTTACGATATGTAATCCCTCCCAGCACAATCCTGATCTTGCAAGTCTGAAATGGTAAGCAAACATAAATATTAGACTTTGGTATATACTCCAAGGCTCCAGAGACAACAAATACACAGGTTTTCAGAGAGAACAGCAACTAGGACACACCAAATGATAATAAAGTATTAAAAAAAAATAAATTAGAGTAGATGAAAGGCTGCAGTATATCTCATTATCCAGGGATGAGATCCAGGATCAACCTGTTGCACTGAAGCAGGTTCGTATGTGTCACAGCGGCTGCATCAACCGTCTTCAGGTTATTTTAAATCTCCTTCTTTGAGCCAAGTCACACTACATAGCAAGTTTCTGCCCAACAGCTGAGCTGTTACAGCTGCCCATGCGTATACTCAGAGCTTTCTTTGGCAAAGGTAAGGAAAACTGATCACACGTAAGCCCGCACCATTATGGTGTCTTACTGATCCCAAACCGCTAACAGTATTGGGTAAAATTCCCTACCAAGGGCTAAACTGATGGATAAAGAAGTGTAACGACCTCCCTAACATTACACAAGCAAGTAAGTGGAAAATATAAGGACTGGGTCCGGAGAAGGTCTCTGGGACTTCTCGCTAGCAACCGGAGAAAACTGCCTTGTTCTGAAATAATTTTCACTGCTGCTTCGCAAACTGAACTACGCAGAGCTATGTGAGAAGCTCAATTATGTTCTTACGTTCGTATTCCGAACGTGTTCTTATTCTCTTTGTCAGAAAGCAAGAATTGGAGGAGAGGCACACCTGATGTAACTGAAGTTGTAAATCGTGGATCTGACCAGCTACGTTCAAAGCCTCTTCCTGGAGGTCATCTCGATCCTTCTTTGCCTGTTGAAGGCAGCTTGTTAGTTTCCTGATGACTTCATTCTGCTCTTGAATGGTTGTTTCCTACAAGAAGTGCACTTTTAAAATTAAAAATCCTTAAACCCAGTACGTTTTCTTAAAGTAAACCTGTTAGAGTCTATAGTTACACTCAAGTTTTCATAAACTTGCACCAAAGGACCAGAAATATCAGCGTTGAAACATGTTGGCAGGCATGATGAAAGAAGAATCTTACATTGATCTCAAAGAGATGACAAACCTAATCAAAAGTGACTTTTTAAACAAATGATAGGATACCAGTAATGAAATTAATATTTCTATTTTAAAATGTTGTAGCTCTTACTGATGTAGAAGCCATAAAGTTTTCTATAGGATATAATGAATATTTAGTACCCTTAAAATTGTTTTCTATCTGTCAGCTCTTCTTTTCAGCTATGAGACAGATAGCTAATAAGATGGGATAAATTAATCCTATTTTATGTTAATCATATGAATCTTTTCCATTTATCTCTCACCAACAGGAAACGTCTTTGTTTCCCCAGTCCTAGGAGGAGAAAAACAACGTGTAAAGGGGGAAGTAACTATTCTTCAGAAGCATCTGATAATTTACCTTTACATAGAAATGCTAGAGAAAGGGAATTCAAAATATCTTTATTTTAGTATTCTGGGAATACTACATCAGGAAGATGCACGTCATTTTAATAAAATTTAATCTACCCTACTTAATTATTTGCCCATACCAAAAAATACCACATCAAAACAAAAAGGCCACAAGTGTTTACAAACATTCAAAAAATCATGAAAGATCTCTGAGGGGAAAAAAGTCATCAGAGGAGGGATGGTGGTGGTAGCGGTGTCTGCCATCCCGTGTGAACTTTTGAAAGAAGCCTAACTGCATCCATGAAGTGGTTTTCAGGCATATCCACAGAAAAAAATGACATTTCAATAAGTACTTCCCTTTCAATAGCTTCAGGGATTATGTCCCACCGTTTCTCAGCAGGACCTTGATATATAATATTTATATTTTTAAAGTCAGTATTTATAAAAATATAAGCCACATGCTTTTACAGCGAGCCCCTAACTCAACGTATGACTAACTATACCTACTTTAGTGGTTCTTGCAGGTTCTTTCTATAAAGGCCCACCCCTCAATATATTAAGAAAATTTATCAATAAAAACTAGTAAATGTGTCCTACCATTTCCCAGCAGGATAACTGAACTATGCATTTCATAAAAACTCCCTAAAAACAGAAGCATTTCAAATTTAATTTTACTCTCACTTGATTCCAGCAATATGAATTTCTGAACATCGGTGACTGGAAAAATCTAAGTACGCTCTTCGCAGCGTATGTTAGCAAGGTGAAGCACTTTTCAATAACAAATAATACTTATTTTGAGTTTTCCCTCCTAAATATTTTTAGGATTCAAATAAAGTAGCATCCCCGTTATCCAATTCTGTGAAATATACCTGAAGTCGCATCGAGTCACCGTGCTGCGTCAGTTGTTCCTGCAGCTCCTCCATCTGCGCAGTGAGGCTTTCAACTGCTTCCTGTTTCTCCAGAAGTCTGTTCTCCAACTCAGCCGTTCTCGCCTGACACATCTTAGCATCAAGCCCACCGTATTCTGCAGCAGAATTTATCGTAACTTGCTTTATAAAAAGAAACAAAAATGTATTTATTCACCAAACCAACATACCATTTCTGTTTTGCGATTACTCTGATTATAAATTCAGCTTCAAGCTTAAATTCTGGGCAAATTCTAGTTTGAAAATAATTCAACGTTGCGACCTTGTATTTAGTAGAAACATTATACATAAAGTCCTGAATTCTTAAAAATTTCAAATAAAAAGATTTCATAGATAATATACCTTTATACGATACTTTAAGGCGCAGAAGTAAATCATGGAGAATAGCGTTGTGATTTTATAGCACCAAATTGTGGCAAAGTGCCGTTCTGACATGTGTTGAGATTTAAAATACATTCCAGCTCACCAGTTGCGGGGGAGGGGGAAATACTACCAAAATTAAACAAAGTTTATACATCCATCTGTGCTGACTGAAAAACAGTCCATCCACAGGAAAAATAATAATGTAAAGTCTCTGATTTAAAATTAAATTCAAGTGTAAGCAGCTATTGCAAATAAATATCCAACACACTGAGTCTCTATGGCCTTTAAGAGTAAAACAAAAAAAACAAGTACAAAGAGAGAAGCTGCTCCAATCAATCCTGTGGTTTCTTAGGAGCAATATGGTTACAATTCTCACATAGTAGACAGTATCTTGTATTTTATTTCAAAAGTTTTTTGCTTTTAATGTATGAAACAATTAAAGATTAAACCCACTCTGCAATTGTTCTAATTTCTCTGGATAAGGTCCGTGATTTCACTAAAACCAACTAGCACCCAATTTTGCAGCCAGTACACGTCTGTACAGAAAAGTACCTGGTTTAGACTGTACAACAGAGAAATTGCGCCACTTTTATCATATTTCGTAACAATGCTCGATGACTATGCACTTTAGTAACCAATTATCACGCTCTTCTTTCACAGATATGTCAGCATCCTTGACTAAAGAGACGTCCATACTTACTTCAGCCACGTGATCACTCCGTACATCCCAGTTGGACAAGTCAGTGCTCCCCTGGGAAGTAAACAAATAAACCAAACACTAAATCATGGCCATTTTAAAGATCCATAAGGAAAAGCTGAATTGTTCTGGAAATAACCTGGGTACATGAGCCAGAAAGGTCCATGTTGTGAGACAACATACCAGTAAGAGACATAGAGACTGACTTCAATGCTAAACTCAGCTGGTCATCCATGGTCAAATGAATGAAATAAATGCACAAAAAAAAAAAATATTGTTACAAATGTTTACTCCAAATTTTAGGGCTAAGTTTCACCATTGAGATGTAACACTTTATCTTCTGCTTTTGTGGCTTGCAAATATAGTTGAGCACTCTTTAATCTGCTACTAAATATCAGTAACCGAACTGACAGATCACTTAACGAACATGCTAAAATCACTCAGATAATTACAAAGGCAGTACCACTTTCTGGTGCATATACTTAGTACAGCCTGATGTCTTGAAAGAGATTTACCTCTCACTAAATTCACAAGACAAAAAATGACCGTAGCGCTGTTTAGAAAAGGCAGTCCATCACCCTGCCTGTATATGGAATCTGCGCCAAGTAGTTCCCAACGCTTACTCTCTCCCTAGAGGTGCCCTCTCCACATAACCTGGAAAGCTGTTCCATTTGCTTTACAAACCAGCTATTTCGACAAAAGCTGTTTAGAGGCAATGAGTGGGGTCTGGTTGTTTTTTAATTTAAGATCACATGAATTTAATAATGACCCCCAACCGTAGGTCGAGTGACAAAATATTGTACGCTTTTTTCTTAGCGCAGGCAGCCTTTGCGACGCTAACGTTGCGGTCAGGATATCCTGCAAGCACTAGGGACACCCTCACAGCAGAAAGCAGGATAACACGTGCAAATGATACCCTCCGTTATTGCAGGTTTGCAAAGACACCAGTTTGATGCTGCGAAAACACATCAACAGCTGAAGAGATGCTTCTTGCGCAGAAGGCACCGCCTCCCCAAAACTCACAAATCTCTGCACAGACAACACGCTGAAACGCACTGGGAAATGACTTTCCAAACAAACTCCCAGACTGAGATAGATATATTTTGTTTCAGCCAGAGCTGCCTTGTAGCTTCTGAGGCTCGTGAAGGCATTAGCCAACCACTTCTGAAGCAAGCTGGTTTCCTACTAAAACAATTGTTCAAAACTACATTTTGCTTATTTTTATTAGGAGGCAGAAAGAGAGAGAATGCATTACAGGACTGTCTAATCCATACGTGATGGAAAAATAAAAACCTCGCTTGCGAGCTGAAACAAGAAACCACAACGGTTGCTAAGACCATGCTGCAACAAATTCTAATTTTTCCAGAAAACATTAAGCACACTTGCACCAGCAAATCAAATGAATGCTGCGAATTACAAGGTCCTGACAGTTTTGCTCATCTACCGCGCCTCTCAGTCTGCATTTGCCATTTCATGGAGTCACAGCCACAAAACCAGAAGTCTGCCCCAAGAGAAGCTCATGGCAGTGAAAGGCGAAAGACCTCAATTTAGCAGGCTAACAGCAGACAGCTCCTTGACAAAACCAGCTGTCCAGTCCAAACAATGGAGATTTTTTTATCAATTATTTACACCACTTTGGAAGAGAGTTAATTATTACAAGTGAAAACACATCACTTTACTTCTCAATGGTAGCTGGCTGGCAGTGCCAGAGAGTAACACCCAATTAAGCAAAACAATCACCTGGAATACTTGTTATCTGCAGACAGAGCGAAGCGAAACACAAGAAATACTAAAATTTACCTCCGTCTCTGTTGTTGTCTCTAGCAGGTTGGTGTCTTCAGCCTTACTCTCTATGCCCTTACCAACATCTCGGGCCGCTAGTGCGTACTCTTCCTTCGGAACGTCATGCGCGTGGACAGACGAGCCCTTCCTCTTCGCCGTCTTTTTCTGCGACTGCGCGATGTCACTTTTTGCTTTTCGTTGTCTGAAGTAAGCAAACTGTGCAGAAAAGATTGGAAGAGGTAGAGGGAGAGGTAAGTGAGAAAAAGGTAGCAGGACCACAAGATTAACATACTCATTGGTGATGAAGATCCTATCTTGATAAAATATATACATCTGCAGAAAAACTGCTTTATCTTCCTACTTTCTACACATTCAGAATATACTGGATAAACTGTGCAATTAGCAAGAAATCTACACCAGTACTAAAGACCGGTGTAAGATTTCAATGCAATAATCAAATTTTACTCAGTGAAACCTTGTGTGTCAACGACAATTCAGAATTACAGCAAGATAGATTAGTAAAGGAACAAGTTGTTAATATACTAGAATCATTAGGAAAAAAAAAATAAAAAAATTGAGTAGTCTTTCTGCAAGACCGGCAAAAACAGTAACCCCCTAGAAATGTATCTATACAGATCTTTGCCAGCGTAAGCTTCAAGATTAAAATTAACGGAAGTGAATCCTCATGCTCCTTTCTTGCCACCCCCTTAAGAGAATACAGCAAAACTTCCTAGCCAGAAAGCAGCCTACAGTACATAAATAGAAAATCAATTAAGCCAGGTCATTTTAATTTCTTCTGCTGAAGAATCAGATGCTCTACTTTATCAGACTATCACAGCTCCATGAAGCACCAGGGACTTGTAAAGAATGTCACTGACAGAATTTATTATCCAAGTTTCCTTAGCACCTTAAGCAGCTTAAAAAGGATTATTGTCTTTTCAACTCCAGTATTGTGTTTAGTAACATCTCCCGCACAGCATAAATCCAGACATCCTTCTCATCAGGAAAAAGCCTTCTCTAAGGTTACAACCACAGGTTATCAAGCACGCCGTTACTATATCCTCGTGCCAGGATAAAGTAGATAGTCACATGACAACAGGATGTGAACACAATTCCCAAGTTCTACCTGCAATATATTCGAAAATCCAATGCTTGACAGCTTGGTTTTCCTGTAAAACAGCTGCCTTGCAGAAAAACCTTGTCCATCTCTTCTCATTCAACTTGTGAAATGGACTTAGTCCAGACCTTTCTCCTTACATCCACGCCACTGCAGCAACTTCTACCTGACAGCTTAGCTGCTCAACAGACAGATGGTCACACTCCTGCTGTCCTGAGCAACCTGTTTAAATGGTGTCTTTGCAGAAAGACAGCAGTTTCTTACCAGCAGTTAAGATGTTTGTGTACAAATAGCTTATTTTTAAGGTTACCTCTGTAATTTCCACACTTGTCATTATGGGATGCAGATTAAACAAAGATTGCCAGGTGCTGTGTCGCCTTTCAAAGCCAGCAAAATGAACAGAGCAGTAAATAAAGCTGTGGTGAGACACAAACACCATTATCTGAGATCAGGCATTAGCGCTAGCACTTACTGATGGTAATGTAGGTAAAAAATAGCTATTGCTCCCATTAACCTGAAAACATGAGCAAAAGGGACAGGAGGAAACCTCCAGAAAAATGGAAAGTAGAGGAAGCTGCTGAAGCAGGAAAAAGGGAAAACAATCAGAAAAAATGAGAAAGGGAGGGCAGAGTGGCAAGCATAGAGAGCAGTTAATGATTTCATGAAGGAAGACCAAGTATTTGACATTAAAATACCAAGACTTGCCATGACAACATCTAAATGACTGTAAGTATTTAAATGCACAGCTCAAAGAAAACAAAACTTATTTTGTCCCATCCGGATGCATTAAACATATGAAATCATAATATGTATCATGCTAAAATATCCAACTACTCCAAAATTTTATGGAAGTACTGGACTTGTTCGTTCACAAAAGTGTCTGGAGTCGAACACACTCCAGATTCATGGAATCACCGGATAAGGAAAAGCTCTACTTAGAGTAACATCAGGTTTCCAAAGCCTTTAATCAGTGACATGAATTGAAGTGTCGTTACAAGAGTACCATGAGATACACAGACAGTCATCCAACACGGAGTTGGCTGTGTGAATACGAAGAAAGCACGTAACACTGACTCTCCCCCACCCCAGGGAGACCCCATCACCTCCCTTTTGCAGGACCCAATTGTCAGTTTGCTCTCTAGCAGCACATGCAAAGGCAAAAGCTTCGCTTTCAGCCAAGATGTAGCACGGCACAGGAACTCCAACAGCCCTGCCCACCGCAGCAGCTCTCCACAACAGGAGAACACCCAGCCTTTCCACACATACCAGTATACTGCAACCTCATTTCACCAGGACCAGTCCGTTAAAAGTGGCAACGGCAAGGCACCTCTGAATTGTTCTGGCCAGCATCACAGGAGCATCCCAGAACTTCCAGAACAAGCCTGCCAGGTTTCGTGTCACAGGGTTCCTGAGTGATCTCCGGGCCAGCAGAAAGGAAAACTACAGCGCACGTGGCACAGTTCAGTTCTGCCCAGCCCACCTCTCACATAATTTACTCCATTACTTACTGCTTTACATGAAATTAGCACCAAAAGATTACCCACAGAAAATGGAACAGAGCAGAAAACTACATCAGTACCACATAGAAACAGGTTGTTCAAACAAACCTAGCCCACTTCCTAGATACTGCAAACATAAGCACAAGTGCTCTTAGACAAAACCCAGAAATATTTTCTAGAGCTTCCTCAAATCGACGAAGCAGGAAAAGATTCCTGGAAAACACACACTCCTTTTTCATCTCCTACTGCACAAAACACAGGAACCGCAAAAACTCCTCACACATGAGGTACGGCACATGCAGGTCTGTAACTAGAGGCACAGTTGGCCAACACACACACTTGCTAACCTGTGGTGTGAAAAAAAAAAAAAACAAGGAGAAAAAAAAAAAAGCAGCACTGAATACTTGGGTTTTGTTCTGGTTCTCAATTACTACCTTAGCTACCAGTATGGCATTTATTAAAACCAGAAATCTGAAGTACCTGGGACAGTCAGTACTTAGCTGCCATATCATGACCATTTCCAACTAACATAAGAGTTGGAATTATTATTATTAGTTTATAACTTCAATGCATTTCAGTAATGGAGTTTTTATCCCTCTATGAAAAAAAAAACCAATGCAAGTACTGGTTTAAAGAGGAAAATATTCACATCATATTCCCTTCCCAAGTCATTATTTAGCAGATTAAAATGTAAGGGTGCCAAAGACAAAAAAAAATATGTATTTTTTTGGCAGGTGGGTGGGTGATGGGAAGACAAAACGCCCTAGAGCAGTTCACACCTCCAGATTCAAGCAGTATCAGATCGCAGTTAGCAGGACTGCAGCGGGTTGCTACAACAGAGGCCTGCAACACACTGCTGGCCTCGCGCTCCTGTCCCCTGCCGTCGTGAGCAGCGATACGGTGAGAAGATTTGGATGAACACTGACCACTTCCGTACTGGTCCGGAGATGGGATCTCCTTAAGCTGCTGTGGGCCGGCACCACAGGAAGAAAATACTGTACCTGCTTGTGGTCAGCTCTCCCTTCAAAATTGTATTTGTATTCATGAGGAGGGCAGCACAAAAAAAAAAAACAACAAGGAAAAAGAAAAGGAAAAGAACAAAAAGGAGGGATATTTCCCTTCTGCCTTCTAAAACAGGAGCTCTCCAGAGGAAGTTTCTGAAGCAAGTTACAGTCCTGCAGCCCACCTACTCAGCAGCACGACCACTTCCCACGACGGGCCTAAGAACACGCAAAGAACCACGCTGAGTAAGACCAACGGTGCGTTTCTTCCAGTAATCAGCCCAACAGGCATCTGTTCCACACGTTAGCTCCACAGCTTCAGGTATATAAGTGAAAACCAGGACAAGCACGCAGCCGTACGCGCCAAGAACTGGGTGTCAGCGTACCACGGAACCTGCAGCTCACGTGTTTGCCTTCCAAAGCCAAACGCCATCTCTGTCTTTAATAAGCCCCGACGGATATTGGCACCGTTCATTTGGCCAGGTGTTTTTTGAAATTTGTCCGGTGCGCGCAATCTGCTAGCTAAGTAACGGATCTCTGTGACATTTTGATAAGCAGAGGAAGCACTGCATCTGTCTCTGCCTTTCTAAACCCTTTCCTTTCCTCTCAGTATACCAGGTATGCGATACCACGCTGCAGCAACACCAGTGGGGTCGCTAACAATTTTTTTCCAATGGTAAGATGAGAGATATTTAGTACCTCAAGGGGGTCTACAAGAAAGACGGGGAGAGACTGTTCAGTAGGGCCTGTTGTGACAGGACAAGGGGTAATGGTTTTAAAATAGAGGGGGGTAGATTTAGATTGGACATTAGGAAAAAATTTTTCACAATGAGAGTTGTAGATCACTGGAACAAGTTGCCCAGAGAGGTGGTGGATGCCCCATCCCTGGAAACATTCCAGGCCAGGTTGGCCGGGGCTCTGAGCAACCTGATCTGGTTGGAGATGTCCCTGCTCCTTGCAGGGGGGTTGGACTAGATGACCTTTGAAGGTCCCTTCCAACCCTAACCATTCTATGATTCTATGATTCTATGATTCTACATAGTTAAAAAAAAAATAAATAAATGCAACATTGGCTCTGCACACATAACTTGAAACATAATCCAAGTCCTTACTTTTTTTTTTTTTTCCAACGGCAAGTAACAGCTGTACAACAGGTGGGAACTAATAACTTATTCAGGACAAGCCTATCACATTTTTCCAACCATAAACAGACACTGCACCTAGAGAAGGGTTACAAAAGCAATGTTAACCTAAGCCTTGCCACAGCTCACACAACTTTTCAGCCTTAAGAACCCCCGTTCTCCAAGTTTCCTCTCTTGATATTAATCCAAAAACTAATCACGCAATCGTTCTCCAACAGGGGATCGTGTCCGCACGGCACGCATCAAGGCTGCGAGGGCAAGCAGATGAGGAGTTGCTGAGCAGAGCGTGTGGCAACCATGACGGCATCTGGGTGAGACAGGTCAGAGGCAGAGGAGCTGGATTGCCCACCATCAACCTGCTTCAGCACAGCCCCAGTCTCCTCCCAGTAACGCTCTCCTTTACCACCTTCTGCACTGCGCTAAGAGGAGGGAGCTGAAACAGAAACACAGAAATGCTGCTGAAAAGATCTGAGGCAGACAGCACAGCTCCAAGCCACCTCTGACTCCACCAGCTACATTTCCAGACAGGTCCCCTGCAGAGAGGACCATGCCCCTACGCCTGTGAGAGAATCACCAGGAGCGATGCCAGGGGTGAAGGGGACATCACAGAAGGTCAGATCTGTCCCAACCTCCCGACGCTCCGTGCAGCCTCAGCTGGCCCCTTGCAGCTATGGTTCCCCATTCCGGTCCTATCGAGATGGTGAGAACAACAAGAAGCTGTAACTGCAGACTGGCAAGCTTTATTCAGCAGCAGACTCCCAGAAGGGAAATAAGACGGTAACGGGTCAAAAACCACGAGAAATGTTGAATTCAAAGAAAAGTAATCCGGCATTTCTAACCAGCTTCTTGAACATCATCACCAAAACAAAGCAGTTTTTATCTAAGAGGGTTAATACATCCCAAGTGCTAATCACACAGCGGCAGACAATAATTACAAAGAGAATGTTATCTTCATACATCAGTCGAGTCACAGGCGCTCTCTGCACCCCTACCTGAAGGCAGGTAACTGCTCAAAGCCTGTGAGGCGTTCGCTAACAGCACAACTGGGACCAGCCCAACCCCGTTCCCTGACAACCCACCTGCAGCTGCAAGGGCCAGCAGACCAGTCATCGAAGGAATAAAGCACACAACACCCGTTCTCACCTGGAAATACACTATTTCCACAAATAACGGAGTGGAAATCGAAGTTAAAATGTGAGAATTGTGGAAAAAAAAAAAGAAAAAAAACCCAAACAACTCGCCAAATAAAAACAGAACCTGGGGCACTGCACGCACTACTTTAGGCTGTTCCTTGTTTGCTGAAGATAATGTTTATACGATTTACACAATTATTCTGTAATTCGGAAAATCTCCCAGGGTCACGCTGGCCGGGTAAAGCCCTCTCACCTCCTGACAGCGCCGGGGGCCAGGCCGGGATGGGGCGGGCCCGGGCCCCGGCCCCCCCCAAGCCCGGACCGATCCCCCAAGCCCGGACCGACCCCCCTCACCTTGGCCCTGGCTGCCTCCAGTTTCCGCCTCCGCACCTCCTCCGCCTCCGCCTCCATGGAGCGGCCAAGCCCGGGGGCCCGGGGGCGGCGGCCCGGCTCGCGTCCCTCGCTGTCACACAAGAGCGGCCGCCGAAGTTTCGGTCATGGCCGCCCCAGCGCCTTCTCCCCGCCCGCCTCGGCTCCTCCGCCAATCGCGAGGCGGCGGTCGCCAGCGCTGGCCAATAAGAGCGCAGGGGCTGGCCCGCCCTGCTAGAGAAGGGAGGAAGCTCTTCGAGAATTGGCGAGGATCA
>JAAGAY010028873.1:0-12667 GCA_011801015.1 Ardeotis arabs | reverse complement strand
GGGGGGGAGCACAAAGCCGCCCGGCCCCTGGCACTCGCCGGCTCTGGAGCGGAGAGGCTCAGCAAACCCCCTCACATGCCCCCCTCCAGGGTTAGGTGAGACCTTTCTGTCCGTCTGGGCGCTGACTGGGGCGTTCGGCCGCTCTGAGACGGGGGGCATGGGAGAGATGCAGGCACGGTTTCTTCTGGAAAGCTGCTTCCGAGCAGGAAACGCTCCTGAAGAAATAATCCGCCGGGGTTTTTTTCTTTCATTTTTTTCTTCTTTTTTTTTTTTAAATTTATTTCATTTTTAGTTTGTTTTGGTTCGGTTTGGGCTTCCCCACTCCCCGAAAAGAAGGGGAAGAAAAAAAAAAAGAGCCCCTCACCCCGCAGGGTTTTTCTGGAAACGTTACTAGGAAGAATGTGCCAGGGTCAAGTCTGCACTGATTTTCATGGTGAATAGATTACATGCTTGCATTCATGTTCACTTCCGAAGCGCTTAGTGTCTTCCTTCCCTTACTTACATATTAACCTCAAATACCCGGCGCGGCTTCAGCCAGGCTTTGCCGGGGGTTCCCGGGACGCAGGTTCTCCCTCCTCGCCCCCTCCGAACCATCCCTTGCCTCACTCGCCACGCCAGAAAAAGCCCTTTAGACTGCAGACCGCGGAGCCGAAGGATGTTTGCTGATCTCCCCGCCTCAACGCCGCGGCTAAATGCTTGGAAAACCAGTGGATGCTGGGCTGCCCCGGCTTGACAAACACTCCGCGTTTAATTGCCAGCAGCCTAGTTAAAATTATTTGACATACTGTTAACCCCGAGGAACAAACTTGCCGTACCGAGATACTTTTTCCTTTTTTTTTTTTTTTTTTTTCCCAGCTTCGTACTGTCACTGAAGACTGAGACCAAGGGAGATCTATTTTAAAAACGTGGTTAAACTTTTACTATTGTTACATGAAAGGGATGATATAGAAAGAGGATTGTACAGGGCAGAGACTAAAAAGTACTTCTCTGCCAATAAAAATGTACACCCCACCGAACGAGCAGAGCCAAAGAAAACAGAGAAATGCGCCAAAGAATACAGCACCTTTTGAGGCATGGACATCCCTAGGCTCGCGGAAAATAATATTTTTTTTGCGATTCTGATGCTCGATTTCAGAAAAGAAATATTTGAGTTCCGGCTGGATTTCATCAAAATAGAAAAACAGAACGGCAAAAGGCTATTGTGAAGTCTGTGCTCCTAGGAAATTAGACTCAAGATCCACGTCCCCGCGGACTTTGGAAGCTAATGAAAGGGAAACGAAAATGTTAGGGAAAGAATATTTGGATTTTTCCCCCCTGTTCCTCTGCAGTTGCTGTAGAAGTATTTATATATCCGGAGAAAGTTCTCTAGTAAATTCTGGATATCTTCGGTATTTAAATGTCAACATCGATTTGTTTATTTATTGCTTAGCTTACCGTAACTGACTCAATAACAAATCTAATCATGTAGTGCACAGAGAAAATATTCTCATTATGTATTTTCCCTACATTATAGTTAACTATTGCGTTTGAATTCAAGCTGTAAATTCAATATTATCAAGTAATTACTTTGTAGTGGAGTGAACTAATTTATTAGCATTAATGTTTATATGCCTTTTTCTTATTTTACAAGGGTTACTTTCACAAATCAAACGCTCTGGACATATCCCTGTAATGAACTCTTTATTTTGTTTTCCTGCAAGAACTTCTTACGCTTACTGCACGTCTGCGAGCTGAACTTGAAAATAATGGATTAATCTTCCAACTTGACGTATTCACTAGAAAGTGGATGGAAAGCCATTGCACGTCGTCAAAACCGCTAGCAGAAAACTGCAGCGTCGTTTAGGGAATGTAAAAGAGTTTGGGGGTTTTCCCTCTCTATTTTTTTTTTTTTTAACTTGGGGTGGGGGGGTTGCAAGAGCTCTGTTTGGCTTTTTCTTTAACGCTATATTTTGCTCGCATTTATTCCCCCCACCTCTAGTTTTTGGGGGAGGGGGGTGGGCTGAGGTGGAGTTGGGGGGTCAGAAGCCCTCTTTTGCTATCCGAGCATTGTTTATCTTCCCTGCGTTCCCCCTCCCCATCTTCTGTTCCGTCCATGAAAATCCTCACCCCGCACCCTGCATACAGGCAGACACCCCTCCCTTCGAACAAAAAGGAATGTATCAGGATTTCAGTGACTTTGAGATAACAAAGGCGCCACCATTGCAGAGCCTCGCCCCGCCTCTGCGTGATGGCAAACAAATTCTTGCACTTGTATTAGGGCTTTTAAGGCTATAATTGAACACGGCGCGTCTAGGAGAACCGAAAACAGTTCTAGACTGACCTGCGGTTTTATAGCACTTTGGCAGTCAACTTCAGCTTGTGTCAGAGCAGACACGCCAGAGCTGCTCAAGGCTTTAATCACGGGACGTCACCTCCTCGGACGCGGTGCAGCTCCCCCCGCCAACCCCACCGCCCCAGCCCACCCCCTACCCCTTGCATTTCAATAAATTTCCGACCTCGGGGCTAGAAATGGGGAGCAGAGCCGGCGCAGGTTTGTACGGGGGTCTTTTCCCCGCTCCCCTCAGCGGCCGGGGCTGAGGCTGCGCCGCACCAGAGGCCGGGGCTGGGAAACAAAGAGAAATCAAGGCAAGGAGGGCGAGAAGGCGACTGGAAATAGGCATGTGTGTGCCTGTGCGTGGGTGCGTGCGTGTGTCTGGGCATATGTGCGCTTGCACACGTGCAGCCCCGATGCCTGCTTTTGGCATCCGATGCCTCCAGCTCCCCCCTACCCCACCTCTTCCCCCCCTCTTCTTCCCCAAAGCGAGCAGCCTACGGCTTCCAGCGGGTTTGCAACGCAAAGGGACCCCAAACTGCTGGGAGGGTGCTGGGGGAAGCTGCCACGGGCGCAGCTCGCCTGGGAGCCGGTGGACACCCAAGGCACAGGCTGCTCCCCCCTTTATTTGCTGTTAAGTGAAACAAGAGATAATGTACGCTTAAAGCCCCGGAATGTGTGGGTAATTGCAGGGAGCCTGCTGTTAAGTTGCTGCGCTCAGCACAATTATCAATGTTGATTATTTGGTCTGACGCTGAATTGCTCTTTTAATACAGTAATTGGGACTTCCGCGTTGAGGAAGGGGGGAAAATCGAGCCTTCCCCTCCCTAACCTCAGTGCAAACAACATAAACAAAGGCAAAGCATTTCGTTTGGAGAAGCAAAATGCATTCGTTACGCCTTCCCATGTTATTTCGGCCGGATTAGAGAGGGTAAAACTGCCCTGAGTTTGGGACCTCTGCTGAAGGATTTTTTTTTTTTTTTTAAAGGACGAGCGTGGCCAAGATGTGGGGAGGCTGTGAGCACATTTACCCATAGCTAAGCTAAACAAAGCGAGGAGAAAAAGCTACATTTCTTCTTTGGAGGAATATAAACAGAGCTAGGACGCCTCGGTAGCCCAGCTCTTATATATACAGATGGCGTGCAAAGGGAACTGTTTAACTTACTACCGCTCGTCTCCAAAAGGTCAAGTTCTATAGTATCTAAATTGTTGTCTTTTTTTTTCTACCCTGTTTTGCTTGGAAGGAGATTTGAAGTCGACCATTTACCTTCCCAACAGGGTGGGTGCCTGTAATTAACAGGATAAACTTGTGCTAAAAGGAATTTGCTTCAAGAGTAGCTAATTACAATATTACACGATCGCTGGCTTCTATCGCTGCTGCTCCTTTCGTGGAGGAAGGATGAGGGGTGCTACGGCTCGAGTGGGAGAAAATATCTCAGGAATTAGGTCGGTGTTTTATAAACTCCCGGGCTGATTACAGTCTGCAAAGGCTTGTTAGAGAAAAAAAAAACCCACAACGTAATATTAGGGAATTCGCAACCCTGTTGCCAACGAAAAGCGCAACCCCTTCCCACCTTTTCCAATGAAAATAAGGCCAGGAGGCGATAATTCTTCATATAATTTGCCAGGAATGCAGCTTCAGAAAAACATGCTTATTGTTTGGATTTTAAACATTTCGGACTCAGAAGTTCTTAGCTGGCGCTTCTTCTTTTGTTTGCGTTTTTTGTCGGTTAGGGAAAGGAGCTATACATAGTCATCTACTGCTTTTTGTTGTGTTGTTTTTGTTTTTGTTTTTTAAACCCTAAATATACCCCTTGACACTGCAGTACAAGGAGGTGTTACAACAGTTACCTAAGATTCTTCAAATAATTTAGATAATAGGTGATTTTTTTTTTTTATGTCGGCGAGATGGGACCCCCGTGCTGTGATATGGGGCAGACTATTTATTGTCCAAAACCTGAAGAGGTATGGTTCTGATTTTACTAGGAAACTGCAGAATCCGTGTGGCAAGAAAGGGCAGATGTAAGCAGGATTCAAGTCAAGGTTATTCTGACTTTTTTTGTTGTTGTGTTTAGTCGCATTCCATTATTTCAGAGGCTTGAACACCTTGAAAGGCTGCACTTATCTGGGCGTAGAGTATTTTAGATTAATTTTTAATATAAATTACTGAAATCCTTTCCTTCGTCACCCTCTGTGTCTTTTTAAATCACTGAGAGGGAAAAGCTTCAGACGGTGGTTGATTTTTTCCTCCTTCCAACCTTCCGGTTTAGTCTGACCATTAGGATTAAAAGGCTGCGGACCTGAAGAGATCTACCCATCGGTGGCAAGCAACCACGATATTCTTCATCCCTTCGCATTGATGAACATCTAAGGACTCTATCTGAAGGCAAACTCTGACTCCCATAGCTGCAACCAGCCGAAATACCGACGGCTTTTTTTTTTTTTTTTTTTCAAGCGGGAAACTTACTCCCGAAAGAGAGCTTCTGTTTTTCGACTTTTTTTTTTTTTTTTCCCCCCTTTTCCCCTTTTCGCAGCCCAACGATTTGTGGTTGTGACAGACTCCGGCGCCTTCCCAGGAGCGAGGACTTTGTCCCAACGCCGGGGGTCTCCTCACCCCTCGGTTCTGCAGCCCTGCGCGCCCCGGGCTCTGGCCGCTGAACCCCTCTAAAATTTTGTTTATATTTACTGCTCGTAGCTTGCTCCTGAAAGCCAAGGGAGGCACATTTGGCGATAAGGGGGGCATAAGGAGGTATTTCTCGAACGGCCAAGAGTATCAGAAATTGTTTGACTGGCGGTGGTACCACAAATGTCTCCTTTTCTCCCCTTGAACGCCCTGCTAGGCTTCCACGGCACATGAAAATGCACATCCAGAGTCATTCATTCCCCTCTCCGCTCCGTCTATCCATATACAGGTGCAAGTGAGTTCTGACAAAAATAGGCTGCGGGAGACGGGTGTCAAGACCAAGCAGTGGGCTTTAAAACGAGAACGAAAGCAAATTTCCCTGCTTATAATTCGCCGGTAGAGAAAAGCAGGCACTTTCCACCGACTGCCACCCAGACCCACAAAGAACTGGGTCACCAGCGCCGATTGTAGCAAGCAGGTTCCAGTTATTTTTCACGCTGATGTATTTTAAGTTGAACTTAATCAGAGCAGTTTAGGGAACATCCCCAGCAATCCCTTGACAGTGCTGTGCTATTAAACGGCGCGGTGATCCCTATGGACGGCCACATCTCAGGCGATGTTCCCATGAGAAGTTCACCCGCAGCCCAGAATGCCGCTTTACCCTACCCATTAAAAAAAAAAAAAGTATATAAAAAAAAGTCCGCCAAAACATTCCCATGTCGCCTTACATTTAAAAGTGTTGCTACAACTGATGCCTTGAACTTGACCTTAGATTTGTTAATCCAGGAAATATATTCAGTGAGACGAAAAAAAAAAATCCTACCGCGTTGCCGCTGACGAACGAGAGTTTTTCTGCCTACAAATTCAGGATGCAAAATACGCACCAGAGTTATGAGATATAAAATGTGCCCTCTAGATTAAGAGCAGAAAGCTACAGAAAATGAAATACCTCCACGCCGAGGCAAGCTCGTCGTAGCTAGACTGCTCCTGTGATGCCAAGATCCACGTTTTGCCAAGGAAATTCAAGTCAAGGTAATCGACTGGGATTCTCAGCTAAATTGAGTTTTATAGGATATAAGGTTCTCTCTAGCGCACATTGAATTTTAACAGTAATTTATAAAGGTATTTCTTCTTCTTCTTTTTTTTTTTTTTATTTTGCCCAACTCGCCAAGAAACACATCAGATTTTACTGTACTACGCCGCTAACTTTATAGGAGAGCCTTATTCACATATCGTGAAACCCACCGAAGTAAAGACACATCTTCATCAAGGGCCGTTTCAGCGGGGGCGGGTACAGGAAGTATCGCTATACCGGGGCTGTCAAATCAACGACTTCAAAGCCCCAACTTCATATTTTGATGGACTCCCAGAACTGCGTTATAACGAAGGTACCTGAACTTGTGCACCCTTTCTGGGGAGCTGTTGGTCTAACACGAGCTTCACACGCGCGCCGCAGTTGAGGATGGGACCGTATGCCCACGTACATCTCCGCCGGCTCTGTAAGGACTGCTTTTTTGCCTCTCCTTTCCCGTGTCACGCAAAGATACCCATTAAAATAGCTCTCCCTCTAAGCCTAATATGGCTGCTCTTGTCTATGCCGGGGTGGAAACCAGCTCCCTGTCCCGCTTATGTCCCTTTCCCGACTCCTCAACAAACGCCGGTACCAACATCACTTCTTACAGAAATCGGGAAGCATCGGCAGGATAAGTCCACGTCGCAGAGGCCAGGGGAATTTGGGCAAAATCCCCCGAATCAGACCAGACAGAGTGTGTGGGTTACTCTCCCTTTCTCTTTCGGTTTTATTTTCCCCCCCGACTGCCCGCACAGCACGGTATTTTCATTTTACAAACCCTCACGTATTTAAACATAAACCAACCGCTAGCTGGAGACGAAGCCCATCCAAGACCGCTTAAGTATTAAAATCTTTTTTTTTTTTTTCCCCACGTCTACTCGAGAGCATCTCGAAGGCTAAAACCAGTCTTAAAAACCCCTGCTTTTCCATCACTCCTCACCCAAGCCGACCAGAGAGGCCGATTTATACGACCGGGAATAAATAAAAGCACTTCGCTCGGTGCGTGGAAATCAAGGCGATTACGACGAAGTTCAGATTAATTTAAACTGGCAGGTTACGACGCCCGGCTGGCGTTTTTCTCTCTACATACATATAGGCAACGGCGAGAACCAGACAGGTTTAGCATCCTTCCCCTCCTTTCCTCCACACAGATCCCTCCATCCTCCTGCCCGGCTCTCGAAAGTTTAAAATAATTTCAGAGGGAATAAAACCCGGGAGACGCTTTTCCTGCCCCAACTTTACCAGAAAACCCATCGCAGCAGAAAGCCAAGCAACCAGCAGCTCTATCTGCAAGCCTGCCCGCATCCTGGGTTCTGACCTCAGCCTCCCCCGGCTCGCTTTCCTGCCAGGAAGTCTTCTTTTGCTTTTCCGTCTAGGTTAGGCTGGGAAGCGGCATCTCTGGGAAAGGTGGAGCCCTGCACCCAAGCTGGGAGAAGCAGTCAGTCTTACTTTTTCTCAACGGGCTCTTCGGCTCTCTTAGCATCAGCCCACGCAGCCTTCTTCACCCAGTGATCCCCCCCACCCACAGCAGAAGCGGCACTTCGGCCTCATACAGCGTGGGAGAAAGGGAGAGGGGTGGGTGGGCTGGGGGGAGAGCCTGGGAAACCCTTCACAAAGGCCTTCCAAATGACTTTGCTCCAGTCACGCAGGGGGACCGGGTGGGTGTTTGCTGTTGGCTTGTTTGCTTAGTTCACCACCGAGCAAGGGTAGAGGAGAGAAACATTCAACCGCTTCCAGGAAGAGCATGAAAATCTTACCCCAGCATCCAGAAGTCTCTCGCCTGCGCAAAAAATATGTCCCCACGGAGACTGACAGCTAGGATCCCGCGCTGGGCTGTAGACCTCCAGATCAACGAGGATGGATTGCACATTTTTGTGTTCGTTTCCTCCCTTATAGATTAAATATACCCGGTCCACAAAACATTCCTTCTCGATCTTTCAGTGACTTGGGTTGCTGTTGATCTGGGATTTTGTATAAATACTTTTTTTTTTTTTTGTTCTATTTGTTGTTGGTCTGCCTTTAGATGGAGAGAAATCTGCCACTAAGGGCACATCGTCCTTCATACCAGCTTCAAGCAAAATGCAGCAATATCACAGGCTAATGACGATTATTGCTGCTATTATTACTACCGTTACTGCTATTTATTTTTTCCTCTCTCTCTGTCTCTCCTGGTCCCTTAGGATTTCCCATGGCGGTTTGCACACAAGGTGACGGCAGGAGGCTGAAATGCTGTCTAATGCCATAGATTCCCATCGCAAGAGAAGGAGGGGAAAAATAAAAAAAAAAAAAAAGTCCCAGTGTTTTTGATCACGGGACACCCGGCCGTTCCTCCCCAGTACACCCCGGGTCACAGTACAGTAATGACCGTGGGTTGTGCGTTGTAGGACTTGACCTTTCCTACGTAGAAGAGGGCGCTTTCCTCCGCGCTACAGGGAGGGAAGGGAGGGGGGAGCGGCGGGAGGAAGAGAGATGCTCTCTTTGGGGATGGTTAATCACAGTTCAGATCTAGGAACAGGCAAAGCTTCTGCCTTTCAGCACGCCATGTTGAAGCTATTCACTGGAGGAAAAAGAAATTTTTTTTTTTTTTTTTGAGAGAGGGGTGCGGAGGAGGGAGGGAGGTCGAAGGGAGGAGGGAGGGAGGAAAGACTTAATGAATATTTGTGTTTCGTACCCTAGTTCAGGAATCAACTGTATTAAAGGAGGGGGTTCAGGGGGCAGGGAAAGGCTCACGGCGTGGTTAAAACACCCGCGGCCGGGGTGCATCGGCCTGGCCCGGCACCTATGTCCCCGCCGACCCACGCAGAAAAGCCACCCCCTGGTCCCCCACCTCTTCTTTTTAGACTCCTTTACCGGGCGAGAAGGCGCAAGGCCATCTCTTAAAGTCATAATTAAAGTGCATTAAAACGCGTCTAAAAGTTATGAATGACAACAAGCGGCCTTTTAGCGCCCGCCAATTTTTTTTTTTTTTGTATTAAACGCTGTCTTGATTTTATTGCTAACGCTGCCCACGGAGAATGCTGAAAGGCATGATTTTTTTTAAAGCTTTTTAAAAAAAATATATATAACTTTAATTTACAGGCTAAAGGCCGAGATACTGATGCGATCGTTCAGACGCATACAAAATAAAATCTCTGGTCTGGAAGCGATGGGGTGATTTTATTTTCTGATAATTTCGATATTGAGCACCGTATTTTTCCCTTTTGCTTTAGAGGCCATCTGAAGTCTTTAAGCAGGACTTTTTGTGAGCAAACGGCGGCCAAAAAAAAGATGTAGCTTTGCAGTTTTACTTACCATTCTTTTTCGGAAGTAAGTCCCTGTCAGGGTTTATTTCCCAGAGCAAACCACCTCTGCTACTGCCAAGTGCTCGAGGCGGGGATAAATTAAATACCGGATGATTCTTTTGATGGGAAAAAATACAAAACATTTGCTGTACCAGTCCGTCCTCATCAAAGACTCAAGGCCACTTTTTGTCCATGGGAATTTCAAATCTGAGGGACCAAGGACGCCTGGAATTAGGTGAATATAAACTAACATGTCCAGACCCTGAGAATTAAAGCATATGTCGCTGAATCCCACAAGAATTACTTAAAGTGAAACTGAACTCGTGGTTTTTTGTGTTTTTTTTTTTCTCTTTAATTGTGTTTTAAGTTTTACACTGGGAATGAAATACTACTCTGACATTAATGTTTCAATAAATACGCTAAATATACAGTAATAACTTGCTCTCTCCGTCCCTTGCGTCCCTCTGCACACCCGCTAAAATATTGAAATATTATACCTAAGATTTTAATTTCCAGGGGAGCTGAGAAAATAGAGACCCTATTCTGCTTGTGTACGTTTTGTTTTTCAATGTTGTGTTTGTTTTATTTTCAAATCCTTCTTCTGGCACTTTTTTTTTTCTTTTTACCGTCTGCAAATAAAACTCCTCGCACATACAACTCCATATAGCAAGCCAGGCACAATAAGTTCCCCACCACCATTTAAAAACATTTCTCGGTAACGCGGGGAATATAAATAATAATAATTATCTCCGGATCGCGTGCAGGGACGGACGTCGTGAAGCCTTGTATCACGTCGCTTGATTATTTTCGTTGGTGTTATATTTACTTGTAAAACATATTAGGGATGTATTTTAGGACGCTGGCGGCAGATTGGTGAGAGGGGAATATGTAATACAACAGCAATTTGTACTTGAAAACGTATGTGCCAACAGCTTTTGGACGGTAAATCAAGGTAATAAATAACACGAACACCCACCGCCCCCACTCCCTGCACACCCGCTCTCCCGCACGCTCCAAGGCCGCGTCCACCCGGCAGAGGGTCCGAGGGATGGGGTGCGGAGGGATGCGTGGGTACAGCCGTGGGGAGTAATGAACGCAGGAGGACCAGGGCGGGGAAGCTTTCGCGACTCGGAAAACCGCGGACAGTCCCGTCTAGGTGCCCCGAGTGGGCGCAGGGGCCGCGGGGCGGGAGGGCTACCACCGGGCACTGCCGCTCCCCACAGGGTCCCCTGGTGAGCGGGGGACGGAGCTCCCGGCCTCTACTCACCTGACCAAGCCACTCGCCCCGGGGGAGGTTTTCCCAGTGGGGGCTTCTAGCCGGGTCCGAGGAGGAGGGAGAGGGTCCGAACTCGCGGGACCGGACGCGGAGCCAGCGGCGCGACCATCGCACCACCCGGGTGTCTAGGGGGACAGAGAGCCCGCCGGGGACCTGATCCTGCTCCCCACGCCGGGGCTCTTCATCGCCGCGGGGCCGGGAAACACGACACACTCCTGCTTCTGAAGCCTGCGAAAGCCTCGGCGCTGACTTACGTGGGAGTAGGGGTCCCATCCAAAATGTTACCTTACTCCCGCCAGCGATCGCCAGTCCGACGCTCCCCTTTTTACCCTGTGAAATATATATGCGGCCGAGCTATTTCAACAGTAGTGGGAATTTAAATTCGCTAATCCACGGTCGGTCTAGAAACGCTTAGCAGATTTGAACGGTAGGTCAGTGTGAAAAGATAATCTTCAAACGCTAGCTCCGGCTAAAAGTTTTTTTTCTTGGTTTTTTTTTTCTTGTTTTTTTTTTTTTTTAATTTTCTTCAGTAAAGCTGTTATTTTACTAATGTCGGCCATATTCTCGTTGTGGGCTCTTTCCAAGGCGCCTCTGAATTAATATCGCTCTGAGGCACGGTGTGAAAACAGCAGATCCAGCCTAAGATACGGAGGGCTCGGCTCCTGCTTATCGCCCTCATCTTCGACCTGCAGTACATGTAATTTGCAGCGTGCCTCATGGAATAATTAGACAGGTTGCGAAATATAACGGAATAAATAATAGAATTATTAACTCAGAGCGAGAACAAGTGTAATTCACAAGTGGCTTTCTCCAGGCCATTTAGCTCCTCCAGGAAAAAGCGTTGCGATGAGTTGGAGGAAAGGCACCGTCTGGTGCCCGCGGCCGAGGCAGGACGGCGGGGATCCGCCCGCGGACGGCAGCTATCGCGGGTGGGAGGCCGGGCCCCGCAGCCCCCGACCTCCGGCATAAGGTGCAGCCGGTTTGTTGCCCCGCTGAAAATCCCAGGCCGCGGGGAGGCTGCGGGGGGTCGTGGCAGCGGGGAGTTGAGGGGGTCCCACTCGGACTCCCCTCGCCCGTGGGCAAACTGAGGCCCTGCCCACCAGAGACCGGTTATTGCCCGCTCAGGCCTGGTCCTTGCCCCGTAGGGTCTGCCCCCCGTCACCTCACAGGGACACACTGTCACCCCACGGCACAGCCCCACCGGCTGCCACTTGCCTACCTCTCCCTGGCTATTTTCGCAGCGGGACAGGGGACGAAGTCCCCCCCAAAAAAGTCTCAGACAGACCTCCGACGGGATACAGCCCATATTCCCACGCTCCGCGGCCGCGGATTATCGCAGCCCCTCCGCGGCTCCGAAAGTTGTGAGTGGCGGGGGAATAACGCGCCTGCACACGGCAGGAAGGCTGAAAACCCGCACGGAGCGCTGAGCCCATGGGACAACAACCTCCTGGAAAAGACATCTCGCTCCTGGAGGTCTTTTTGACCACGAACGCGTGACGGCCGGACACGAGGGGTAGCAAGCGCCCCGCGCCGCTCCCTGCGGATATGTGGCCCTTCGAATTTCAGAAATGTAAGGCTAGAAGCGCGCAGCCAGCGCGGTGCGTGATGCCCTCCTAACGCGCCGCAAATGTCCCCCGACAGCCCTAATTAGAGTCGCAGACCACCGCAGGAAACCACTCTTTCTGCCCGACCGAACTCGCCTGCTGCTCACAACACCGGTGGGCCGGAGGCTCCTCACACCCCACCGGTATCCCCCTGACCGGCATCCCCCCCCGTTTTCACCCCCAGCCCAGCCTCCGCAGAGATCGCGGAGCACAACCTGCTGTGCGCTTTGTCTCGCAGCTTCAGACATGTGACATATAAACACACACACACACGTGTGTGTGTGTATATATATATAAAAAAAAGAGGATATGTGGCGGTCTCGGTTCGAATCCCACGCGTGTGCGCGACCATCCGTGGGGACGATGCTGTGTGGGCGCGGCCAGGTGCAGGCACAGCGCGGCGGTTGCCACCAGGTGGCGCTGTCGGCCCGCGGATACCGCCAGCCTGGGGAGCTGTCAAAAGTCAAGGTCACAAATAGGCCCTTTTTTTTTTTTTTTTT